>CM060080.1:110000-114205 GCA_030533445.1 Cyprinodon diabolis | reverse complement strand
GCTTAGAAACTGGAGGGCCGATCTTTCCAGGTGACAGCCTATATGACAGCTATAGGACCAGGGAGCAGATAAGTGTGTTTTTTTAGCACGAGCACAAGAATAAAGAAGCAGAAAAATTTTGTGGTCAAAGTGGACCACCTCAGTGACCTATTTGGAAGGTCAAAGAACTAAATCTACAGCTTTAAGGAAAAGATAAAAACCTCCCTCAGGTCAGAGACGAGAAAGCTTGAACGTGGAGCAGGCGGCTTGATTCAATTCAATTCAATTCAGTTTATTTATATAGCGCCAAATTCACAACACATGTCATCTCAAGGCACTTTACAGTTCAACCAGATCATACAGTCAAATTGATACAAAGTTTTCTATCTAAGGAAAACCAGTTGATTGCATTGACTCATTGACTCAAATACAATCCCTCACACTAAGCATACTTGTAGCGACAGTGGAGAGGAAAAACTCCCTTTTAACAGGAAGAAACCTCCAGCAGAACCAGGCTCAGTGTGAGCGGCCATCTGCTGAGGCCGACTGGGGTTCAAGGAGACAGAAGCAGAGATATAAAAAGCAGCTGTAAAAGGCGGCCCCGTCCAGGAAACACACAGCCAGGCAGACGAGCTCCAAGGCAGCTCCCATGCCAGAGGATGAAGAGAGCACATCCACCCAGCCACGGCCAGAGAAACAGGACCACACCTGAAGACAGGCCGATCTCCAACATCTACAAACAAGGGTGTTGATGGCAGCAGCACAGCTGATGTTTCTTTCCAGGATGACGTCACAGCCAAACAGGAACAGACGAGGCAAAGCTACTCTGAGGAAAAGCAGAGGGAGCAGAAGGTTAGAGATTGAACTAACAGATTCTGCAGAATAGGAGAGCAGAGAGAGAATGAAGCAGAATGATGAAATGGGGGTCCCTATGTCCTCCAGCAGTCTAAACCTATAGCAGCATAACTTTAAAGACAGCTCAGGATAACCTGAGCCACTCTAACTAGAAGCTTTATCAAAAAGGAAAGTTTTAAGCCTAGCCTTAAAAGTAGACAGGGTGTCTGCCTCACGGACTAAAACTGGTAGTTGGTTCCACAGGAGAGGAGCCTGATAACTAAAAGATCTGCCTCCCATTCTACTTTTAGAAATTCTAGGAACCATTAGGGTTGATGAAGGAAACCCTTCATGACTGGGGGAGACATCCTTTCCACACCAACCCAGACTGGTTCCGGCTCTGCGGAGGAGGACCAGTTTGCTGACATCACGTCTGACTGGGAACCAAGTCCAGGTCCTAGTTAAACAAGAGAGCTGCAGGATGAAGCTTTGGAAAGCAGGAAAATGACTCATTACACCCATTAATCCTGACTTCCTGGTTTTGTTAAAGACGTTTATTCATTTTTGCCTTTTTAATTCTTCTAATCATTATATTCATTATTATTTATGGATTGTATTTCATTATATTTCCTTAAATTTTTAAAATTTGATATCATTTAATTTTACAATATTGATTTTTTTTTCTGTATCAAATGGTTCAATGAGTTGTTTGAAAATATGTAAAGTTTAAACTAGGATTATATTTTTTGGTATATTTTAAGGAGATTGAAGCATATTTTCTGTTACAGATTAAAAAATGACGTTATCAGGGTACATTTTGTTGTATGTTTCTCTATACTTCTAGTTTTGTTTCAATTTTAGACACAAATTGCACTAAGTATTAAGGTGGGTGGGTGGGGGTAATAGAAAATAATTAAGAAGCTGCGTGTTAAATGGACCAATCATGTGCTGCAGTTTTAGCCCAGCGGTTCTACTAAGTGTGCAGGTGGAGAAATGGGAGATTAGCTGGTTCTCTGGAAAACAAACATCTGCATGTTTTTACCTGTTGGCCTTTCCATGGAAGACTGCTCCTCCGTTTTCGTTTTCTTTATTTGTTTCCCGATTTTGCGGTTCAACTAACTCTGACAACTGGAACCACAACAAGAGTATCACCAATAAAATCATATATCATCCTGCTCTTGCACGCGATTCTCAGGTTTCCTAGCGTGGAATCGGGTCTTACTTCACCTTGACTTGAAGAGACTTGTTCCATGTAGTGAGTTTAAATTAGTATTCATTTAGCCTTTCTTTGCACTCAAGGAAGCTCGATTTGGATCTGACAGAATCCGTGTTTATAGGAAAACCTAGAAAAGCCCCAACAGAAGGCAGACGTCCACCAACATTTAATAGACTATTCCTTGGATGGATGGATGGATGGATGGATGGATGGATGGATGGATGGATGGATGGATGGATGGATGGAGAAATGGATGGATGATGGATGGATGTATGGATGGATGAACGGATGATGGATGGATGGATGGATGGATGGATGGATGGATGATGGATGGATGGATGGATGGATGGATGGATGGATGAACGGATGATGGATGGATGGATGTATGGATGGATGGATGGATGAACGGATGATGGATGGATGGATGGATGGATGGATGGATGGATGAACGGATGATGGATGGATGGATGGATGATGGATGGATGGATGATGGATGGATGGATGATGGATGGATGATGGATGGATGGATGGATGATGGGTGGATGGATTGATGGATGGTGGATGGATGATGGATGGATGGATGGATGGATGGGTAGATGGATGGATGATGTATGGGTGGATGGATGGATGGATGCTGGATGGATGGATGATGACTGGATGATGGATGGATGGATGGATGGATGGATGGATGGATGGATGATGGATGGATGGATGATGCATGGATGATGGATGGATGGATGGATGGATGATGGATGGATGGATGGATGGATGATGGATGGATGGATGGATGGATGGATGGATGGATGGATGATGGATGGATGGATGGATGGATGGATGATGGATGGATGGATGGATGATGGATAGATGGATGATGGATGGATGGATGGATTATGGATGGATGGATGGATGGATGATGGATGGATGGATGGATGGATGGATAGATGGATGGATGATGGATGGATGATGTATGGGTGGATGGATGGATGGATGGATGGATGCTGGATGGATGGATGATGACTGGATGATGGATGGATGGATGGATGGATGGATGGATGGATGATGGATGGATGGATGGATGGATGATGGATGGATGGATGATGCATGGATGATGGATGGATGGATGATGGATGGATGGATGGATGGATGGATGGATGGATGATGGATGGATGGATGGATGGATGGATGATGGATGGATGGATGGATGGATGGATGGATGGATGGATGGATGGATGGATGATGGATGGATGGATAGAGGGATGATGGATGGATGGTGGATGATGCATGGATGGATGGATGGATGGATGATGCATGGATGATGGATGGATGGATGGATGGATGGCTGGATGGATGGATGGATGGGTGGATGGATGGATGGTGGATGGATGGATGATGCATGGATGATGGATGGATGGATGGATGATGGATGGATGGATGGATGGATGGATGATGGATGGATGGATAGAGGGATGATGGATGGATGGTGGATGGATGATGGATGGATGGATGGATGGATAGATGGATGGATGATGTATGGGTGGATGGATGGATGGATGGATGGATGGATGATGGATGGATGGATAGATGGATGGTGGATGGATGATGGATGGATGGATGTATGGATAGATGGATGGATGATGGATGGATGATGTATGGGTGGATGGATGGATAGATGGATGGATGGATGATGGATGGATGGATGATGACTGGATGATTGATGGATGGATGGATGGATGATGGATGGATGGATGGATGATGGATGGATGGATGATGCATGGATGATGGATGGATGGATGGATGATGGATGGATGGATGGATGGATGGATGGATGGATGGATGGAATGATGGATGGATGGATGGAATGATGGATGGATGGATGGATGATGGATGGATGGATGATGGATGGATGATGGATGGATGGATGGATGATGGGTGGATGGATTGATGGATGGTGGATGGATGATGGATGGATGGATGGATGGATGGGTAGATGGATGGATGATGTATGGGTGGATGGATGGATGGATGCTGGATGGATGGATGATGACTGGATGATGGATGGATGGATGGATGGATGGATGGATGGATGGATGGATGATGGATGGATGGATGATGCATGGATGATGGATGGATGGATGGATGATGGATGGATGGATGGATGGATGGATGATGGATGGAT
>CM060080.1:0-90000 GCA_030533445.1 Cyprinodon diabolis | reverse complement strand
GATGGATGGATGGATGGATGATGGATGGATGGATGGATTGATGGATGGATGGATGGATGGAGAGATGGATGGATGGATGGATGATGGATGGATGGATGGATGGATGGATGATGGATGGATGGATGGATGGATGGAATGATGGATGGATGATGGATGGATGGATGGATGGATGATGGATGGATGGATGATTGATGGATGGATGGATGATGCATGGATGGATGGATGGATGGATGATGGATGGATGGATGGATGGATGGATGATGGATGGATGGATGGATGGATGGATGATGGATGGAATGATGGATGATGGATGGATGGATGATGCATGGATGGATGGATGGATGGATGATGGATGGATGGATGGATGGATGGATGGATGGATGGATGGATGATGGATGGATGGATGGATGGATGGATGGATGGATGATGGATGGATGGATGATGCATGGATGATGGATGGATGGATGGATGATGGATGGATGGATGGATGGAGAGATGGATGGATGGATGGATGGATGGATGGATGGATGGATGGATGGATGGATGATGGATGGATGGATGGATGATGGATTGATGGATGATGCATGGATGATGGATGGATGGATGGATGATGGATGGATGGATGGATGGATGGATGGATGGAGAGATGGATGGATGGATGGATGGATGATGGATGGATGGATGGATGGATGATGGATGGATGGATGGATGGATGGAATGATGGATGGATGATGGATGGATGGATGGATGGATGGATGATGGATGGATGGATGATTGATGGATGGATGGATGATGCATGGATGGATGGATGGATGGATGATGGATGGATGGATGGATGGATGGATGGATGGATGGATGGATGATGGATGGATGGATGGATGGATGGATGGATGATGCATGGATGGATGGATGGATGGATGATGCTTGGATGGATGGATGGATGGATGGATGATGCATGGATGATGGATGGATGATGGATGGATGGATGGATGGATGATGGATGGATGGATGGATGGATGGATGATGGATGGATGGATGGATGGATGGATGGATGGATGGATGGATGGATGGATGGATGGATGGATGGATGATGGGTGGATGGATGATGACTGGATGATGGATGATTGATGGATGGATGGATGGATGATGCATGGATGGATGGATGGATGGATGGATGGATGGATGGATGATGGATGGATGGATGATTGATGGATGGATGGATGGGTGGATGGATGGATGGTGGATCGATGGATGATGCATGGATGATGGATGGATGGATGGATGGATGGATGGATGGATGGATGGATGGATGGATGGATGATGGATGGATGGATGATTGGTGGATGGATGGATGGATGGATGGATGGATGGATGGATGGATGGATGATGGATGGATGGATGGATGGATGGATGATGGATGGATGGATGGATGTATCTCTGCTTCTGTCTCCTTGAACCCCAGTCGGCCTTGGCAGATGGCCGCTCACACTGAGCCTGGTTCTGCTGGAGGTTTCTTCCTGTTAAAAGGGAGTTTTTCCTCTCCACTGTCACTACAAGCATGCTTAGTGTGAGGGATTGTATTTGAGTCAATGAGTCAATGCAATCAACTGGTTTTCCTTAGATAGAAAACTTTGTATCAATTTGACTGTATGATCTGGTTGAACTGTAAAGTGCCTTGAGATGACAGGTGTTGTGAATTTGGCGCTATATAAATAAACTGAATTGAATTGAAATGGATGGATGGATGGATGGATGGATGGATGGATGGATGGATGGATGGATGATGAATGGATGATTGATGGATGGATGGATGGATGGATGGATGATTGGTGGATGGATGGATGGATGGATGGATGGATGGATGGATGGATGGATGGATGATGGATGGATGGATGGATGGATGGATGGATGGATGAATGGATGGATGGATGATTGATGGATGATGGATGGATGGATGGATGATGGATGGATGGATGGATGGATGGATGGATGAATGGATGGATGGATGATTGGTGGATGGATGGATGGATGGATGGATGGATGGATGGATGGATGGATGGATGATGGATGGATGGATGGATGGATGGATGAATGGATGGATGGATGATTGATGGATGATGGATGGATGGATGGATGGATGATTGATGGATGATGGATGGATGGATGGATGATTGATGGATGATGGATGGATGGATGATTGATGGATGATGGATGGATGATGGATGGATGGATGATGGATGGATGGATGGATGGATGGATGGATGGATGGATGATGGATGGATTGATGGATGATGATTTTTTTGTCTTAATATTATGACTTTATTCTCATAATGTTATGAATTTAATCTCCTATTTAAAAAAGAAAAGTGTAGGCTGGCCCTCCTTCGCACACAGGACTTTCCCACAGTGACTGCAGCAGTCGGGGCAGATCCTGCTGCCAGCATCATCTCATTGATTATTGTTTTCCTTCCTCCTTGTTCGTAGTAATAAAGTTGAAAAACAAACAGCCATTGAGGGCGTGTTTATAAACAATACATGACAGTGAATATTATCTAGTTGAATAACATATTTAGCAGCCTGTAACTTTATTAAAGTGCAGAGAGCAGCAGTTCTGGAAAGTGAGCAGTGACATAGCAGGATCTGAACTGACAACAGTCCTTCTACAGCTAAATTAAAACTGTTTGTTTTTAAAGCAACCTTAAAAATTCTACAGATTATTCTTTATTTCAATCATTCTTCACTAAGGTAACATTTCTTCTATGTTGAATTTCAACTGAATAAATCTTTATCTTGCCGCACTTCTTCAACCAATGTCACTATTACAACAATTCCCTCAGAGTTTTCTAGCAGCAGGAGGAGAGAGCAGTGAACGCTGTCACCCGCGGGTGATCCACCCCTTGCGGCTTCACAAAGCAGGTTTAACAAAGTCAGACTCAAACCCTTTAACCTGAATTGATCTATCCTGAGGTTGGAAGATTCAGAACAGCTGATGTGATCTAGTTTAACATCCATAGATCTTACATTCAACTCTGAGTGAACCCAATCAGAACTGAGTGTAACAACTATGAAAAGCCATTGTCACCATGACAACAGACAACAGGAAGTGCCTATTTCACACCATTAGAACTGGAAATTCAAAAGCAGAAAACATTGCAGAAAGTGTTTAAAAGAGAGAGCAGCTAAAAAGGAGAGGGAGAGGAAGCAGAAGATTACAGAACTTTATATATTGTTGGCCTAAGGCAGGTCGTGTTAACATTTATTCAAAGCACTCCTCTGCATTTAAATAGGATTCTTCCTGGACAGAACTGTAATGACACTTTTTCTAAATTACATCTTTGCAGCAGAAACTGAATTTAAAAAATAATTGTACTAGTAAGAATTAAGTTTCATAAACCTAGAGTTGTTTACACATTTTAAGTGGCAGTCTTGTCATTTATCAGCTTCACTGAATATTTATTTATGATACCTGAAATACATTTATTCATAGTCAAATATATTCACAAGGAAAACATGTTTTTTTTCCAGATATCAGAAATATTATTTAGACAAACTAATAAATTCCAAATGGCTTGCCATAGTTTAGTAAAAACTAAACAACCACAAGAATCCGAACCTTTAAAAGCCTTCAATGCTTTTCCTGCAAGGTAAGATTGTTGATTCAACAGACAGCGGTGGTAGGCAAAGTCTGGGATGACTGAAGGATGGCAGCTTGGAGTCGCGGATAGCAAGCTAGCGGGTGAATGCTAGGGATCCTGCACTTAGCTTTAACTCCCATCTCAGCATATGGTGGGGTGGATGTTCTCCATCACTTTGAAGAACATCTCTGTGGTAAAAATCTGTTGGTATGATGGCATCCAGCATGGCGGCAGACAGCGGTCATGTGACTGCATGAGCTCTACAGGTGTAGAAAGTAGAGAAGATTCCTTGACTTCATTTGCTTTTATTTTGAAATCACCACACCACATGATGTCACTGGCTATCTATTTTTGACCTCGGAGGCTCTGTGGTCCTGATGGAGGCAGCATGCAAGAGCGGGGACAGAGACAGCTACAAAGAGGTGAAATACAGGTTTAGCAGGGAGATGAGGAAGGCTAAATCTGTGTATGCAAATCGCCTCCAGCAGCAGTTCTCTGCCAACGACTCTGCCACAGTGTGGAGGGGCCTCAGGGCTATTACCAACTACAAGCCCAAAGCCCCCCGAGCTCTGAATGCACTGTGTGAAAGACTGAATACACGCTACTGCCGTTTCGACTGTCCCGGAGCCGTTAGCACCTCTCTGGTCTCTCCAGCCACTCCCTCCTCCCCCAACACAATTGAAGCCACTCCATCAAAGGCCCCCTCAATCTACCCATTGTCCCCCCCTGCCCTCTGCATCCTGGAGCAGGACGTGCACAGACAGTTTCTGAAGCTGAACACCCGTAAAGCTGCTGGCCCTGACGGCGTTTCTCCCTCCACCCTGAAACACTGTGCCAGCGAACTGTCTCCTGTCTTCACTGACATTTTTAACATCTCCTTGGAGTCATGCCATGTGCCGGACTGCTTCAAATCCTCCACCATTGTTCCTGTCCCGAAGAAACCTGTTAGGATCCTCAGGCTTGCCCATCAGACGGCGCCGAGGATCCTCTTCTGCTCTTTGTTGTTTTCTTTTAGGACTGGAGTTACTGTTGGGATCTGGAGATTACCCCCTGTCTCCAGCAGAGTGCGCCATGGGTCTCCTAGGGCTGGAACCTTCCTGCACACCTGATTTCCATCTACTCATTAGGAGACCTTCCCTTTATAAGCTCCTGCCAGACCTTGCTTCCATGCCGCAGTGTTGATCTTAGTTGGAAAACCTGTCTCTTCGTGAAGCTCTGGATGAGCTTAAACCTCCTGTCTCTTCGTGAAGCTCTGGATGAGCTTAACCTTCCTAGCCTGCCCTCGTGAGCCAAACTCTGGGAGAACTGCCTCACTGGAACCCTGTCTCTGGCCTGAAGCTCTGGGAGAGCTGCATCACAGGAAACCTGCCTCTAGTCTGAAGCTCTAGGTGAGCTTAACCTGCTATCTGCCCTGGTGAGCCAACCTGAAGATTCCTATGTGGATTTAACCTGAAGACTTCTATGTGGAGATTACATGAAGGTTCCTATGTGGATATTCCCTGTTGTTCTCTACAATGAGCTGGAAGCTCAGCCTGAAGAATCCTACGTGGATATTTCCTGTTGCTCTCTGCAGTGAGCTGGAAGCTCAAATCAAGGTCTGCCATGCTAAGCCTGAAGCTAGGTGCTTAGCTTCTCATGAACTCTGCTAACCAACAGTCTCCGGTCCCAGTCAAGACTTCAGTGAAATATTCTCAGAACTGTTTATTCTCTCGTGTTCAGAACCTTTAATAAACATTTGAACTTTTTCCCTGCCTCCTCCGTGTGTGTTCTGCATCTTGGGCTTGCCTCCATAACCCATCATGACAAAACCAAGCATCACAGGACTAAATGACTACAGGCCGGTGGCGCTGACGTCTGTGGTCATGAAGTCCTTTGAGCGATTGGTTCTGCAACACCTAAAATCCATCACCGCCCCCCGACTGGACCCGCTGCAGTTCGCCTACAGAGCCAACAGGTCCGTAGACGACGCAGTCAACCAGGCCCTCCACTTCATCCTGCAGCATCTGGACTCCCCAGGAACCTACGCCAGGATCCTGTTCGTGGACTTCAGCTCTGCCTTCAACTCCATCCTCCCGGGTCTGCTCCAGGAGAAGCTGTACCAGCTCAACGTGCCCAGCTCCCTCTGCAGGTGGATCACTGACTTCCTGACGGGCCGGAGACAGCACGTGCGGCTGGGAACAACTGTCTCGGACACACGGACCATCAACAACGGATCCCCCCAGGGCTGTGTCCTTTCCCCCTGGCTTTTCTCCCTGTACACCAACTGCTGCACCTCCAGCCATCAGTCTGTGAAACCGATCAAGTTTGCGGACGACACCACCCTCATCGGGCTCATCTCGGACGGTGATGAGTCTGCGTACAGGAGGGAGGTGGACCGGCTGGTGTCCTGGTGCAGCAGCAACAACCTGGATCTGAACGCCCAAAAGACAGTGGAGATGATCGTGGACTTCAGAAAGGTCACAGCCCCACCGTCCCCCCTTGCCCTCACAGACAGCCCAAACCCCAATCTCCAACGTGGAGTCCTTCCACTTCCTGGGCACCACCATCACCCAGGACCTCAAGTGGGAGTCGACCATCAGCTCCCTCATCAAGAAGGCCCAGCAGAGGATGTTCTTTCTGCGGCAGCTGAGGAAACTTAAGCTGCCAACCCGGATGTTGGTGCAGTTTTACACCTCCATCATTGAGTCCATCCTCACCTCCTCCATCACTGTGTGGTACACTGGCGCCACCGCCAGGGACAGATACCAACTGCAGCGCATTGTGCGCTCCGCTGAGAAGGTGATCGGCTGTAAGCTGCCATCACTCCAGGACCTGTATGTCTCCAGGACCAGGAGGCGTGCAGGTCGCATCACAGCCGACCCTTCTCACCCTGGACATGGACTGTTTGAGCCTCTCCCTTCAGGGAGGAGGCTACGGTCCATACGGACCAGAACCTCCCACCATAAAAACAGCTTCTTCCCCTCTGCCATAAGACTCATGAACACATAACTATATGTCAGACTCCATAACCTGCCCATGCCATTTACACTGCTGTATTGCACACTGCTCTATTTGCACTACCTTGTACATTTTACTTTTTATACTTTTTATATATTTTTTATTTATTTATCCATATTTTTATCCTAAGTGTATATATTAGTATATTTTTTGCATGCCTTATACCCCAGTGTTTTTAGAAATTTTTATAATTTTATTTACCTATTTCATATTACATTTTTCATGTTGCACGATTGTACCATAAAAAATTCCTAGTTGTGAACTCCTTCACTAACAATGGCAATAAACCCGATTCTGATTCTGATTCTGATGCAAAGAGTAGAGACAGCAGCTGGAGGTCAATTATTTTGATCTGCTTCACATGTCTGACATCATATTGGAGTAATGAGTAATGATGTCATATCATAGTGCAGAAGCAGTGAGGTCCTAACCATTAGTGATCCAAGTATCACCAGGGTCTGAGGGAAGCTTCTAGATCCTGTTATTGATGGAATCGAGCCGGAAAGGGGAGCAGGAGAGGACTGATGTCATCATTCCCTCATTTCTATGAAGGTGCAGCTGTAGTACAGCAGCCTACAGTGTCTGGTTCCTCCTCAGGAATCTCCATGGTTCCTTCGAACTGCACCGTAAGCGGGAATCTCTGAAGCTCTTTTAATGTTTAGAGCATCAAAGCAGAAACACTGAGGATGGATGGATGGAGGCTGGAGGTGAGGTCTTCAAATAGATCCGCCGTACGAAATGAGTTTAACAGCTTTGACAGAGTATGAGCCTGAACACAGGAGAGGAGCCGTCATCCTACGGGCTTCAGGTTCATCCTAATCAACCTAATACTAATCCATGCTGACTTTAGGTCTGACTGCTCTGTTTTAGGAGGAACCACCCTACCAGCACCCCCCCCCCCGCCCCCCCCCGCCCCCACCCAACACAGCCACACATATTAGTTTTTGTGACTTATGATACATTTCTTTGACTTGCATTCTTTTTATACAGCCTAACCCAGACCCTCATCCCGTTTCATCTAATGGAGACTAGAATTTTGGTCCCCATAAGGACATAGGTCCCCATGACTTGACTGTGTAAACAGTCCCCATACTGTCATAAAAACAAGTTCTGACACGCAAGCAATTTCTTCCTAAACCGTTGACTGGGCTTGGCCAGAACCACAGAACCACAACCAAACAGGGAAAGGCAGAATTATACTCTATTAATCTGGATTAAAGCTTATGTCTTGGTCTTGGTTCTGTTAGTTTCTGTGAGTTTTCATATTCACGTTGATCCATGTTTTTCTTTGTTTTCTAGCTTTATTGGTGTTTTCTGGATATATTTGAGTTCTTAGGATTTCTTTGTTGCCCTCTGCTGCCCTCTGGTGTTAGTTTCTTTTTCCCTAGCTCCTTCTAGAAGCCTCTGCTCACACCTGCTCCCAATCAGGTCATTAGTCCTCTTTGTTCCGTCTCCCATATATAATCTTTCTGTGCAGTCCCTCAGTGCTGGATCATCATCTTTCTTTGTCTTTCCTCGCCTCCCTCAGCCTATTTTCCCTGATGACTCCATGTTTCTGGTTTGTTTTGCATTTTCCTATTGGATTTTTGGATTCCTGCCTCTGTTACCTGTTGAGGACATTAAAACTACAAGAACTTACCTCTGCCTCACCATCTCTGCATTTGAGTCCTTAAAACCTCAACCAAATCATGGCGGCTTAAAGCTTCAGTTGCTTTAAATCTAGATTAAAAACCTGTTTGTTCAGATATGACTCTTAGTTGAATAAGTATAATGCCAACTTTCTGCACCACATTTTATTAAGAGGGATTAATCATTTTATTGTTCACCTTTAATAATTCAAAAGTAATATCATCCTCATTCCTACTGTGCTCCTGAAATTTGCTGTAGATTATAAAGCCGTGCTCAGCTGAATCCCCTCAACAGGACAATGGAAGGGGTCAAAGGTTAATTCCCAGCACTGGCCTTCCTTGGAGAGTTCAGAAGCCTCTCCCTGCTGCACACTCATGTATTGTGAGGAGACACAATGTTTGGGCCTCTGAAGGGAGCAGCAGCAGGACGCATCTGGAGCGGCAGACAAAACAAGCCGCAGCCCCTCATTGTTTTCTACCTCAGTACGGAAACGCAGGGAAGAAAGCCATGGCTGCTGATAAACAACATTTCCGTCTTCAGTTTGGCTCCCAAACAGGATACGGGGCCCCAAGGTTCCAAGCAGGCGATCATTTCTTCTGTGGCCACGAATGGACGACCTCAGACTGGACAGCACCCACTTCTGCTGCTCTTCATGGCAGTGATGTTGCTGACCTTCGTCCTGACAGTCATCGGCATCCTGGGGGGACCATCGGGAGCCCAAGAGGAGATGCTGTGCACCCCTAAAGCCTGCCTCATCCTGCACATGAAGAATGTCAGTTTCCATGCTGCTCAGAACCGGTGCCGACATGACGGCGGGTACCTGGTGACGGTCAGAGACAGAAATGAGGAGATGGATCTGCACTCGCTTCTCTCACTGAGAAAGAAACAGCATGAAGAGGAGGTGCTGAATATCTGGATCGGGTTAAAAAAGAACCAGGGGGACTGCACGCAGCTCAACGAACCCCTCCGAGGGTTCAAGTGGGTCTCTGGGGAGCGACTCTCCCAGTACTCCAACTGGAAAAAGGAGCCTGCAGACACATGCAGTGCGGACAGGTGTGTGAAGGTGGAGTACAGCTTTTCACAGCAGGATGGGCTCAGCTGGACTTCAGAAAGCTGCTGGAACAAAGGCGCCCCGTATGCATGTAAGTTCCTTTTCAAGGGGATGTGTTCCTCTCTGACTCTGCTAGGGCCTGGAAAGATTATCTATCAGGCCATCTTCTCCCCCCATCATCCACTGAACAGTGGGTTGAAGCTGCTTCCATTCGGGACCAGAGCAAGAGTCTTCTGCGGTGACCGAGAGATGGATTCCCCTCAGTGCATCCTCCAGAACGGCTCCTACAGCTGGACCCATCCAGGACCGTTCTGTAAACCGGGTCCCAAAAGCTGTGGGCAAAACAATGGCGGCTGTGAACATGAGTGTCGACCCCAAGGAGAAACTGCTCGGTGCCTCTGCAGAGAAGGTCATGAGCTGGACGAGGACGGCTTCTCCTGTAGAATAGAAGATCCGTGCAGACCAGGTCTCTGCGAGCACCGCTGCCTGCCGGGGAAGACAGGCTTCTCCTGTCAATGTCCCAGTGGGTTCAGACTGGCTGAAAACCAGCACAGTTGCTCTGACATTGATGAATGCGTCTCACAGGCCTGCGAGGGCCACGGCTGTGTCAACACCCCCGGTGGTTACCACTGTGTCTGTGAGCAGGGCTATGAGCTAAGCCAAGGCCGCTGTGTGGATGTGGACGAGTGTGGCGCTGCGCCCTGCTCCCAGCAGCACTCATGCATCAACTCTGTGGGCAGCTTCCAGTGTGTGAAGCTGTTCACCCAGGGGAACCAGGAGACCCAGGGGAACCAGGAGACCCAGGGGAACCAGGAGACCCAGGGGAACCAGGAGATCCAGGGGAACCAGGAGATCAAGGAGGCAATCACAGCCGCCCCATCCCAATACAGACAGTCCCCCATCCTGACCCACACTGCCACCCCACTGTCTGACCTGGTCAATGTCACAGACCGGAACATAACCCAGTATCTGGTACCGGGTGCGTCCACAGGGAGCAGGGTGCTGGTCTGCATCCTGGGCTCAGTCATCCCTCTGCTCGCCTTGATCGCTTTGACTCTCTTCATCACCATCTTCCGCTGCAGCCGCTCCAGAAAAGAGCTGAAGAAGAAGCAGAGCACCGCTGATGGCTACTGCTGGGTGCCTTCAGGTCTAGACCCACGTCTGGAGAAGCTGTACGAGTCCATCGTGGCTGATGACCTTTGACCCGGCAGGGGAATGTGGACCTATACTAATTTCTGAGGAGAACAGGCTCAGCTTTTGGACCTTTAGTCTCCTTGTTTTGTTCCTGGAGGCTTCAAAGCTCTAAAATGTCTCCTTCAGAAAAATTAATCCATTTATGTAAGATATGAAACCTTTATTATTATTGTTCTACAGCGACAGTTAGATTAGCTTTGACCTCTGAGACAGCAGCCAATGACTACACCACTTCATCTTCATTCTCATCTTCAGCAGCATTAAATAATGTTTCTAACCATTAGAATTCATTTCGTAGGTTGAGATAATAAGATAAACTTTCCTCCATCATCCAATTCAATTCTATTTATTTCTATAGTGCTAACAGAGTCATGGCTCTGGGTGAGTTTGGCAACTGTATTAAAAAGAAATCTAGGATTATTCTTATTCTCCTCTATTAATGAGGAGAAGTATGCTGCTCTTGCTTTACAAAGGGTCCTCTTATACAGCAGTAAACCATTTTTCCAGACTAGGTAGGATTCCTGCAGGCCTGTGGAGCGATATTTTCTCTCCAGTTTCCTAGCATTTTGCTTCAAAGTGCGCAGCTCTGCATTAAACCAAGGAGCCTTTTGCACTCTGCAGCACTGCTCAGCGACACAGAGTAGAGAGAAAGTAAAACAGATTCTTTACATTTTATAACTGCACTATCTAATAATGGTCTGCTATCATCCATCATCCATCTATCCGTCCATCCATCCAAAATAACAACATAGCACTGGATGCCTGTTTCTGGTGGGGGTGGGGATGTGTTGGGGTGGTGAGTCCAAAATAGCCTCAGCTTGTTCCCAAACTGTTGATCCAGGATCCAGGAAGTCACTTCCGTTTCCTGTCTGCATTAAAAATCCTGAATGTTTCCAAACAATTAAAACTTCAAGAAGAAACAATTTTATTAATAAGCCATAGAAGTTTCCTTAAAGTGGTTGGTTAATAAGTTATAGTTTTGAACATTAGTGGTACTGTTTTGTTGTATAAAGATTCATGCAGCACACTGTTGCCATAGCAACAGAGGCTGTATTTTTGAAAATAAAGGTTGTTTGCTTTGAATCCCCTCAGTGTTTCCTGTGATTTCAGGTCAGAATGTTCTGGTTCTGATCACAGAGCTGTACAGAAACACGCGCTTCCTGCACCAAAGAATATTCTCTTATCTGGTTTCCTTCCTGGTCCATAGGGACCCAGTTTTCCGGAGCTGGACATGCTCTGACAGGTTCAAAACTTTTCTGAACCAGACGGGAACAAAAGCAGCTCCCAGAATGGCTGCTTTGTTGTCAGCCTTGTTATTTGTGGGCATGGAAGCAGGTCTGGGGCTGAAACAGGCTTGTCTGCCGGTGTGTTCTGGAGATGACTGCATCACTGTGAACCGGGCCAGGCTGGATTTTGACTCTGCAGAAGAAGTTTGCCGTCGGAAGAACGGGGAGCTGCTGACCCTTCAGTCTGATACCTATCAGCGGATCTTTAAGACACTGGCTGAAGCTTTGCCTGGGAACTTCTGGATAGGACTGCGTTTATCAGGGGGATCCTGCAGCAACCTCTCAGAACCACTCCGGAGATACAAATGGACCTCTGGTAGTGAAAAAAAAACCCTTAACTGGTCTGCTGTGATCTGGGCAGATGAGCGTAAAGTCTGCCCTCCATACTGCGTCTCTGTGTCTCAGCATGGGACATGGAACGAGAGGCCGTGTTCTCAGAAAGCAGACGGGTTTCTGTGCAGAACCAGAGAGAAGAACTTCTGCTGGGAGAAGGAGGTGTTCTTTAAAGATTCCCAGGGATGTATCAATGGTCCCTGTCAGCAGAAGTGTAATGATACAGAGGGAGGATTTAAATGTTCCTGTTACACAGGATACATCCCGGACAGCAGCGACCCACGGCGCTGCAGGGTCCACTGTCCAGAGCAGAGATGTCCATCTGTCTGTCCTGAGGGCTGCTTCTGTCCTGATGGCTTTGTGGAAAATGAAGGGATGTGTGAGGACATAAACGAGTGTGAGAACCACGGCTGCCAACACGGCTGTGTGAACACCTTTGGGAGCTTCTGGTGCTACTGCAGGCCTGGTTTCCATCTCGTAGCAAAGGGGAATTGTGTCGTAGCAAAAAGTCATCATCCTGCTGAGTTAATGACACCAACCCATAAAAACACCACCCTGAAGGGCTCCTCAGCCCCTGCAGGGCCCTTCCTCTGGATCTGGGTGGTGGCTGCGGTGACTCTGGTGGCAACTGTGGTTCTGGTCAGACTTTATGTTGTTCGACGTCAGAAACGTAGAGAACGAAGCTCCAGCCAACAAGCTGCGGCTGCGGCAGACCATCAGGTCCATTAACCTAGGGATGGGTGTGTGTTTCTCTGTGACCTTTCCTGCCTGAAACCTCCAGGACTGCAAGGAGATCTCCAGGACCTTGAGGAGACCTTCAGGAGCTCCAGGAGACCTCCAGGAGCTCCTGCAGCCTGCCTGGATCTACAGACTGACTCGTTAGCAGGTCACCTCTGCTAAGGAAAGAAGATGCTTCTGCTGGATGGTGGCATTTAAGCTGTTCCTAACACATCCAATGTCTTGAATAGGTAAGGGGTGCCCCCTGGTGGACACTCTACAGCAGGGCAGAAGTGGGACTCATTTTCAGGCCTGGAGGTTCACACCCCCTAAAAATACCTTTTATCAATAAAAACCGTATAACTGTAAACTTAAAGCTTAAGTCTACTATATCCTATTGTTCTGTAAAGGCTTTTGATTCTGTGCATTTTCTAAAATACTCCTAATAAAGAGCAATGCAGATTTATTCAAACATGAATGCAAATTGCCAACATTTTTCTTTATAATATTAACAATATAAGAAGGAGTACTCTGTTCAATAACTTTTCACAGATATCAGAACCTTCAGTGAAATTAAATAACTAAATATTAATATTTCACTCTTCCTCCGGCTTCTCTGGACTCTCCTGGACCCGCATAACATAAACAATATTCATCTTTAAAGTTTTAGGAAATTCACATTTCAACCAATTAAGATTTTTCAAGTGATAAATATTCAGATTTATTTAATCTGATTACTTAATATTTAATGATATTAGATTTTATCTGTAGTTTTTATGTTTTATTTTTAATGCTAATAGATCTGCTTGTTTGTTCACTCGCTGTGACAGCAGCTGTTCCTCCACAGGAATCCCATCATCACTGCTGCTTTGAATAAAATACTCATCTGCTAAGCATACTGAGCTGCACCATTTAATATTCACTTCATGAGGAAAACTCATGGCTGCTATATATGGAAGGCCAATATTTGCCTGACTGAATATGTATTTCAGCTATCATAACGTCATTCCTACTAGTGTAAATGAGGTTTCCCATTCATGTGTGTTGGCCTTTTACTTCCAGGTCTCTAATTCTGCTGAGGATTAACTTTAATCTCAATTCTCAATAATCCATAAAGATGATTTCTGATATCAAAAATTAATATAACATGAACCCAGAGATTGATAAATTTTACTCAGTCTGCATTTTATTTCATGTTTGCTAAGAGAGAACAGGATCATTCAGCCCTTATTGCATGGAAATCAGCCCTGTTCTGATCTAGACAGAGTTTTCTCTCCTTAACCTGCAGGAAAGCTGTGAATTTCTCTACGCCTCTCTACCCAAAACACAGACAGAGAGGTCGTTTGGACAATTAGTCTAAGTGTTAGGAGAACTACCTCATATTATCCTAAAAGTATGTCTGGTTCTAGAAGAATCCAACCCAGACTGTCTAAAAGGTTCGGCAGAGACGCCGTCCTCCCAGGTTCCTGCTTCAGAGACACCATCGTCCCAGGTTCCTGGTTCAGAGACACAATCCTCCCAGGTTCCTGCTGCAGGGACGCCGTCCTCCCAGGTTCCTGGTTCAGAGACACCATCGTCCCAGGTTCCTGCCTCAGAGACGCCATCGTCCCAGGTTCCTGCCTCAGAGACGCCATCGTCCCAGGTTCCTGTTGCAGAGACACCATCGTCCCAGGTTCCTGCTCCAGAGACGCCATCGTCCTAGGTTCCGCTTCAGAGACACTGTCCTCCCAGGTTCCTGCTGCAGAGACGCCATCGTCCCAGGTTCCTGCCTCAGAGACGCCATCGTCCCAGGTTCCTGCCTCAGAGACGCCATCGTCCCAGGTTCCTGTTGCAGAGACACCATCGTCCCAGGTTCCTGCTCCAGAGACGCCATCGTCCTAGGTTCCGCTTCAGAGACACTGTCCTCCCAGGTTCCTGCTGCAGAGACGCCGTCCTCCCAGGATCCTGCTGCAGAGATGCCATCGTCCTAGGTTCCGCTTCAGAGACACTGTCCGCCCAGGTTCATGCTGCAGAGACGCCGTCCTCTCAGGTTCCTGCTGCAGAGATGCCATCGTCCTAGGTTCCGCTTCAGAGACACTGTCCTCCCAGGTTCCTGCTGCTGAGACGCCGTCCTCCCAGGTTCCTGCTGCAGAGACGCCTTCGTCCCAGGTTCCTGCTGCAGAGACGCCATCGTCCCAGGTTCCTGCTGCAGAGACGCCTTCAACCCAGGTTCCTGCTTCAGAGACACCATCGTCCCAGGTTCCTGCTCCAGAGACGCCGTCCTCCCAGGTTCCTGCTGCAGAGACGCCTTCGTCCCAGGTTCCTGCTTCAGAGACACCATCGTCCCAGGTTCCTGCTCCAGAGACGCCGTCCTCCCAGGTTCCTGCTGCAGAGACGCCATCGTCCCAGGTTCCTGCTGCAGAGACACCATCGTCCCAGGTTCCTGCTCCAGAGATGCCGTCCTCGCAGGTTCCTGCTGCAGAGACGCCGTCCTCCCAGGTTCCTGTTGCAGAGACATCATCCTCCCAGGTTCCTGCTGCAGAGACACCATCGTCCCAGGTTCCTGGTTCAGAGACACAATCCTCCCAGGTTCCTGCTGCAGGGACGCCGTCCTCCCAGGTTCCTGGTTCAGAGACACCATCGTCCCAGGTTCCTGCCTCAGAGACGCCATCGTCCCAGGTTCCTGCCTCAGAGACGCCATCGTCCCAGGTTCCTGTTGCAGAGACACCATCGTCCCAGGTTCCTGCTCCAGAGACGCCATCGTCCTAGGTTCCGCTTCAGAGACACTGTCCTCCCAGGTTCCTGCTGCAGAGACGCCATCGTCCCAGGTTCCTGCCTCAGAGACGCCATCGTCCCAGGTTCCTGCCTCAGAGACGCCATCGTCCCAGGTTCCTGTTGCAGAGACACCATCGTCCCAGGTTCCTGCTCCAGAGACGCCATCGTCCTAGGTTCCGCTTCAGAGACACTGTCCTCCCAGGTTCCTGCTGCAGAGACGCCGTCCTCCCAGGATCCTGCTGCAGAGATGCCATCGTCCTAGGTTCCGCTTCAGAGACACTGTCCTCCCAGGTTCATGCTGCAGAGACGCCGTCCTCTCAGGTTCCTGCTGCAGAGATGCCATCGTCCTAGGTTCCGCTTCAGAGACACTGTCCTCCCAGGTTCCTGCTGCTGAGACGCCGTCCTCCCAGGTTCCTGCTGCAGAGACGCCTTCGTCCCAGGTTCCTGCTGCAGAGACGCCATCGTCCCAGGTTCCTGCTGCAGAGACGCCTTCAACCCAGGTTCCTGCTTCAGAGACACCATCGTCCCAGGTTCCTGCTCCAGAGACGCCGTCCTCCCAGGTTCCTGCTGCAGAGACGCCTTCGTCCCAGGTTGCTGCTTCAGAGACACCATCGTCCCAGGTTCCTGCTCCAGAGACGCCGTCCTCCCAGGTTCCTGCTGCAGAGACGCCATCGTCCCAGGTTCCTGCTGCAGAGACACCATCGTCCCAGGTTCCTGCTCCAGAGATGCCGTCCTCGCAGGTTCCTGCTGCAGAGACATCATCCTCCCAGGTTCCTGCTGCAGAGACACCATCGTCCCAGGTTCCTGCTCCAGAGACGCCATCGTCCTAGGTTCCGCTTCAGAGACACTGTCCTCCTAGGTTCCTGCTGCAGAGACGCCGTCCTCCCAGGATCCTGCTGCAGAGATGCCATCGTCCTAGGTTCCGCTTCAGAGACACTGTCCTCCCAGGTTCCTGCTGCAGAGACGCCGTCCTCTCAGGTTCCTGCTGCAGAGATGCCATCGTCCTAGGTTCCGCTTCAGAGACACTGTCCTCCCAGGTTCCTGCTGCAGAGACGCCGTCCTCCCAGGTTCCTGCTGCAGAGACGCCTTCGTCCCAGGTTCCTGCTGCAGAGACGCCATCGTCCCAGGTTCCTGCTTCAGAGACGCCATCGTCCCAGGTTCCTGCTGCAGAGACGCCATCGTCCCAGGTTCCTGCTCCAGAGACGCCATCGTCCCAGGTTCCTGCTGCAGAGACGCCATCGTCCCAGGTTCATGCTCCAGAGACACCATCGTCCCAGGTTCCTGCCTCAGAGACGCCATCGTCACAGGTTCCTGCCTCAGAGACGCCATCGTCCCAGGTTCCTGCCGCAGAGACGCCTTCATCCCAGGTTCCTGCCGCAGAGACGCCATCGTCCCAGGTTCCTGCTGCAGAGACACCATCGTCCCAGGTTCCTGCTGCAGAGACGCCTTCGTCCCAGGTTCCTGCTGCAGAGACACCATCGTCCCAGGTTCCTGCTGCAGAGACGCCTTCATCCCAGGTTCCTGCTGCAGAGACGCCATCGTCCCAGGTTCCTGCTGCAGAGACACCATCGTCCCAGGTTCCTGCTGCAGAGACGCCTTCGTCCCAGGTTCCTGCTGCAGAGACGCCATCGTCCCAGGTTCCTGCTGCAGAGACGCCATAGTCCCAGGTTCCTGCTGCAGAGACGCTGTCCTACCAGGTTCCTGCTGCAGAGACGCCTTCGTCCCAGGTTCCTGCCGCAGAGATGCCATCGTCCCAGGTTCCTGCCTCAGAGACGCCATCGTCCCAGGTTCCTGCCTCAGAGACGCTTTCGTCCCAGGTTCCTGCTGCAGAGACACCATCGTCCCAGGTTCCTGCTGCAGAGACGCCTTCGTCCCAGGTTCCTGCTGCAGAGACGCCATCGTCCCAGGTTCCTGCTGCAGAGACGCCATAGTCCCAGGTTCCTGCTGCAGAGACGCTGTCCTCCCAGGTTCCTGCTGCAGAGACGCCATCGTCCCAGGTTCCTGCTGCAGAGACGCCATCGTCCCAGGTTCCTGCCTCAGAGACGCCATCGTCCCAGGTTCCTGCCTCAGAGACGCCATCGTCCCAGGTTCCTGCTGCAGAGACGCCTTCATCCCAGGTTCCTGCTGCAGAGACGCCATCGTCCCAGGTTCCTGCTGCAGAGACGCCATCGTCCCAGGATCCTGCTGCAGAGACGCCTTCGTCCCAGGTTCCTGCTGCAGAGACGCCATCGTCCCAGGTTCCTGCTGCAGAGACGCCTTCGTCCCAGGTTCCTGCTGCAGAGACGCCTTCGTCCCAGGTTCCTGCTGCAGAGATGCCATCGTCCCAGGTTCCTGCCTCAGAGACGCCATCGTCCCAGGTTCCTGCTGCAGAGACACCATCGTCCCAGGTTCCTGCTGCAGAGACGCCTTCGTCCCAGGTTCCTGCTGCAGAGACGCCATCGTCCCAGGTTCCTGCTACAGAGACGCCATAGTCCCAGGTTCCTGCTGCAGAGACGCTGTCCTCCCAGGTTCCTGCTGCAGAGACGCCATCGTCCCAGGTTCCTGCTGCAGAGACGCCTTTGTCCCAGGTTCCTGCTGCAGAGACGCCATCGTCCCAGGTTCCTGCCTCAGAGACGCCATCGTCCCAGGTTCCTGCCTCAGAGACGCCATCGTCCCAGGTTCCTGCTGCAGAGACGCCTTCATCCCAGGTTCCTGCTGCAGAGACGCCATCGTCCCAGGTTCCTGCTGCAGAGACGCCATCGTCCCAGGTTCCTGCTGCAGAGACGCCATCGTCCCAGGTTCCTGCTGCAGAGACGCCTTCATCCCAGGTTCCTGCTGCAGAGACGCCATCATCCCAGGTTCCTGCTGCGGAGACGCCTTCATCCCAGGTTCCTGCTGCAGAGACGCCATCGTCCCAGGTTCCTGCTGCAGAGACGCCATCGTCCCAGGTTCCTGCTGCAGAGACGCCATAGTCCCAGGTTCCTGCTGCAGAGACGCCATTGTCCCAGGTTCCTGCTGCAGAGACGCCATCGTCCCAGGTTCCTGCTGCAGAGACGCCTTCATCCCAGGTTCCTGCTGCAGAGACGCCATCGTCCCAGGTTCCTGCTGCAGAGACGCCATCGTCCCAGGTTCCTGCTGCAGAGACGCCATAGTCCCAGGTTCCTGCTGCAGAGACGCCATCGTCCCAGGTTCCTGCTGCAGAGACGCCATCGTCCCAGGTTCCTGCTGCAGAGACGCCATCGTCCGAGGTTCCTGCTCCAGAGACACCATCGTCCCAGGTTCCTGCTGCAGAGACGCTATCGTCCCAGGTTCCTGCTGCAGAGACGCCATCGTCCCAGGTTCCTGCTCCAGAGACACCATCGTCCCAGGTTCCTGCTGCAGAGACGCCATCGTCCCAGGTTCCTGCCTCAGAGACGCCATCGTCCCAGGTTCCTGCCTCAGAGACGCCATCGTCCCAGGTTCCTGCTGCAGAGACGCCATCGTCCCAGGTTCCTGCTCCAGAGGGGCCATCGTCCCAGGTTCCTGCTCCAGAGACACCATCGTCCCAGGTTCCTGCTGCAGAGACGCCATCGTCCCAGGTTCCTGCTGCAGAGACGCCATCGTCCCAGGTTCCTGCTCCAGAGACGCCATCGTCCCAGGTTCCTGCTGCAGAGACGCCATCGTCCCAGGTTCCTGCTCCAGAGGGGCCATCGTCCCAGGTTCCTGCTGGAGCTTGGTAGAACTGAATGTGAAGTGATTATAAATATGCTCTAAGTTCATGGTCCACACTAACACTTCCGTGTGAATATTGGCCATTCTGAGGGCCGGTAGCTTAGCCTGGTTGTCAAGGTAACGGTCTGTTTGTTCTCTACTCACTCTTCAGGCAGCTGAGTGATCTTTGGACTCCACTGGTGAAGCTCTTCCTGATGATTGGTTGTCTGCTCTGCTTTGGTTACCTAACTGTCCGAACCGAACCTTGGGCCATCCGGGTTGAACCGGGGCTGCAGAGCTCCCTGCAGGCGGCTGGGTGACCTTTGCCTCACTTTTTTGGGTTTAATCTGGCCCTGTGTGACTGAGGGGGGGGCGGCTGCAGCGCAGCGCTGATAAGGCCGGCTGGTACTGACCCAACCTGGACAGCACCGGCTGCAGCAAACAACAGACGTTCTGTGAGCCAATCACAGCTGGAGGAGGTTCTCCTGGTTCCAGCCAGCAGCTTTGCTCCTCTCGCCGTGAACTTATTTAGCTAACGCTAACTTTTACCGGGTTCTGTTACTGTGGAGCTGATTCTGCTCTAATCAGGTATTTCCAGAAATGACTGACTGGATCAGTTCTACAAGCTGCCAGTGTTTGTCTTAGCAGGTCTGCTGGTTGAAGGAGGTTCACTATGGGTTAGACGGTCTCCTTTCTGCTCACATGAAATGAATCCTCTCCTTTAGCAGCAGGTTCTGACCATCCAGGTGGACCTGAACCGAGGAAAGCTCCTCTGTCTGGATCAGTGGTTCCCAGACTTTTTAGTTCTGAACCACAATCAAACTTTTGACCCAGAACTACAACACCTTGGTGCGTTCTACCAGTTGGCGTGAAATGGAAGCTGTTTGGACCTGGGAAGTTTAGGTCTGTTGGTGCTCAGCCCAGCCATCAGCCCTACCTGTTATAAATAGCAGGACTCTTTCTCCATCTTTATAAATCTGTGGAACCGTTTGAGGCTGAGAATGGAGCCCTGTGGTCCTCCCACTATAAACTTCATCAATCTGCCTTCCTATAGTCATTCTCTGCACTTCCTGGTTCTTCTCTGTGGGTTGGCCCCTATCAGAGCTCTGGTGCTCTGCTGTAACCCAAACTAAGAGGCTAAATGGAAGAAGGCTGGAAGAGCTTCCCTCACTTCTTTCTGCTAACTGATAAAAAATGAGTATTAACTGTCTGAGGAAAAGACTCAGAATTAGTGTCAGATATTTGTGCTGGGAGAGGAGATCCTCATCTGGAGGCTTTAGGACCTGCTGACTTGTTATACTTGTTATGCATCATTAATAACCTTTATAGAAGCTCTAAATCATCTCTGCCGTATTCTAGAACTGCAGAAAAGCGATGCAGCGTCTCTGAAAGCTTGTTTGATGTTGGGAGCTTTGGGAACCAACTGTATAAAATAAGCATCTCCTCCTTTAACGGTTAAAGCTGATCCTCAGATGACCAGAGGTGATAATAAATATATTTTACTTTCAGTACTTTTATCTTAGGTATATTCCTCTGAAGAGTCGATACTTTTACTGGACATTGCTGGGACTCGTTGCTGTGATATCACTCCGGTTTAGGCTTCCAGAACATCTCAGCGGTTTGAGATCAGATCGACAGTAAAGATGTTATATTAGTTTAATTTAGAGAAATATATAGAGCAATGTCTCTTCTGTCTGAATTTATTATTATTTCTTCATTGTGTTATAAATAATTTTGTATTGCTTTTTTTATTTTAGGTTATACTTTAAAATACCAAAACGTTCTCCTAACTGTCAGATGATGTCATTGGAAAAATTAAATCAGAACATTCAGAACCTCCTTCTCTGAAGAGGAGAACATTCAGAGCCTCCTTCTCTGAGGAGGAGAACATTCTGAGCCTCCTTCTCTGAGGAGGAGAACATTCAGAGCCTCCTTCTCTGAGGAGGAGAACATTCACAGCCTCCTTCTCTGAAGAGGAGAACATTCAGAGCCTCCTTCTCTGAAGAGGAGAACATTTTGAGCCTCCTTCTCTGAAGAGGAGAACATTCAGAGCCTCCTTCTCTGAGGAGGAGAACATTCACAGCCTCCTTCTCTGATGAGGAGAACATTCAGAGCCTCCTTCTCTGAAGAGGAGAACATTCACAGCCTCCTTCTCTGAATAGGAGAACATTCAGAGCCTCCTTGTCTGAAGAGGAGAACATTCAGAGCCTCCTTCTCTGATGAGGAGAACATTCACAGCCTCCTTCTCTGAAGAGGAGAACGTTCTGAGCCTTCTTCTCTGAAGAGGAGAACATTCACAGCCTCCTTCTCTGAGAAGGAGAACATTCACAGCCTCCTTCTCTGTGGAGGAGAACATTCACAGCCTCCTTCTCTGAAGAGGAGAACATTCAGAGCCTCCTTCTCTGAGGAGGAGAACATTCACAGCCTCCTTCTCTGAAGAGGAGAACATTCAGAGCCTCCTTCTCTGAAGAGGAGAACATTTTGAGCCTCCTTCTCTGAAGAGGAGAACATTCAGAGCCTCCTTCTCTGAGGAGGAGAACATTCACAGCCTCCTTCTCTGATGAGGAGAACATTCAGAGCCTCCTTCTCTGAAGAGGAGAACATTCACAGCCTCCTTCTCTGAAGAGGAGAACATTCAGAGCCTCCTTGTCTGAAGAGGAGAACATTCAGAGCCTCCTTCTCTGATGAGGAGAACATTCACAGCCTCCTTCTCTGAAGAGGAGAACGTTCTGAGCCTCCTTCTCTGAAGAGGAGAACATTCACAGCCTCCTTCTCTGAGAAGGAGAACATTCACAGCCTCCTTCTCTGAGGAGGAGAACATTCACAGCCTCCTTCTCTGAAGAGGAGAACATTCACAGCCTCCTTCTCTGAAGAGGAGAACGTTCTGAGCCTCCTTCTCTGAAGAGGAGAACATTCACAGCCTCCTTCTCTGAGGAGGAGAACATTCTGAGCCTCCTTCTCTGAAGAGGAGAACATTCAGAGCCTCCTTCTCTGAGGAGGAGAACATTCACAGCCTCCTTCTCTGATGATGAGAACATTCAGAGCCTCCTTCTCTGAAGAGGAGAACATTCAGAGCCTCCTTCTCTGAAGAGGAGAACATTCAGAGCCTCCTTCTCTGATGAGGAGAACATTCACAGCCTCCTTCTCTGAAGAGGAGAACGTTCTGAGCCTCCTTCTCTGAAGAGGAGAACATTCACAGCCTCCTTCTCTGAAGAGGAGAACATTCACAGCCTCCTTCTCTGTGGAGAACATTCTGAGCCTCCTTCTCTGAAGAGGAGAACATTCAGAGCCTCCTTCTCTGATGAGGAGAACATTCACAACCTCCTTCTCTGAAGAGGAGAACGTTCTGAGCCTCCTTCTCTGAAGAGGAGAACATTCTGAGCCTCCTTCTCTGAGAAGGAGAACATTCACAGCCTCCTTCTCTGAAGAGGAGAACATTCTGAGCCTCCTTCTCTGAAGAGGAGAACGTTCTGAGCCTCCTTCTCTGAAGAGGAGAACATTCAAAGCCTCCTTCTCTGAAGAGGAGAACATTCACAGCCTCCTTCTCTGAAGAGGAGAACATTCAGAGCCTCCTTCTCTGAGGAGGAGAACATTCACAGCCTCCTTCTCTGAAGAGGAGAACATTCAGAGCCTCCTTCTCTGAAGAGGAGAACATTTTGAGCCTCCTTCTCTGAAGAGGAGAACATTCAGAGCCTCCTTCTCTGAGGAGGAGAACATTCACAGCCTCCTTCTCTGATGAGGAGAACATTCAGAGCCTCCTTCTCTGAAGAGGAGAACATTCACAGCCTCCTTCTCTGAAGAGGAGAACATTCAGAGCCTCCTTGTCTGAAGAGGAGAACATTCAGAGCCTCCTTCTCTGATGAGGAGAACATTCACAGCCTCCTTCTCTGAAGAGGAGAACGTTCTGAGCCTCCTTCTCTGAAGAGGAGAACATTCACAGCCTCCTTCTCTGAGAAGGAGAACATTCACAGCCTCCTTCTCTGAGGAGGAGAACATTCACAGCCTCCTTCTCTGAAGAGGAGAACATTCACAGCCTCCTTCTCTGAAGAGGAGAACGTTCTGAGCCTCCTTCTCTGAAGAGGAGAACATTCACAGCCTCCTTCTCTGAGGAGGAGAACATTCTGAGCCTCCTTCTCTGAAGAGGAGAACATTCAGAGCCTCCTTCTCTGAGGAGGAGAACATTCACAGCCTCCTTCTCTGATGATGAGAACATTCAGAGCCTCCTTCTCTGAAGAGGAGAACATTCAGAGCCTCCTTCTCTGAAGAGGAGAACATTCAGAGCCTCCTTCTCTGATGAGGAGAACATTCACAGCCTCCTTCTCTGAAGAGGAGAACGTTCTGAGCCTCCTTCTCTGAAGAGGAGAACATTCACAGCCTCCTTCTCTGAAGAGGAGAACATTCACAGCCTCCTTCTCTGTGGAGAACATTCTGAGCCTCCTTCTCTGAAGAGGAGAACATTCAGAGCCTCCTTCTCTGATGAGGAGAACATTCACAACCTCCTTCTCTGAAGAGGAGAACGTTCTGAGCCTCCTTCTCTGAAGAGGAGAACATTCTGAGCCTCCTTCTCTGAGAAGGAGAACATTCACAGCCTCCTTCTCTGAAGAGGAGAACATTCTGAGCCTCCTTCTCTGAAGAGGAGAACGTTCTGAGCCTCCTTCTCTGAAGAGGAGAACATTCAGAGCCTCCTTCTCTGAAGAGGAGAACATTCACAGCCTCCTTCTCTGAAGAGGAGAATGTTCTGAGCCTCCTTCTCTGAAGAGGAGAACATTCACAGCCTCCTTCTCTGAGAAGGAGAACATTCACAGCCTCCTTCTCTGTGGAGGAGAACATTCACAGCCTCCTTCTCTGTGGAGGAGAACATTCACAGCCTCCTTCTCTGTGGAGAACGTTCTGAGCCTCCTTCTCTGAAGAGGAGAACGTTCTGAGCCTCCTTCTCTGAAGAGGAGAACATTCACAGCCTCCTTCTCTGATGAGGAGAACATTCACAGCCTCCTGCTCTGAAGAGGAGAACGTTCTGAGCCTCCTTCTCTGAAGAGGAGAACATTCACAGCCTCCTTCTCTGAGAAGGAGAACATTCACAGCCTCCTTCTCTGTGGAGGAGAACATTCACAGCCTCCTTCTCTGAAGAGGAGAACATTCACAGCCTCCTTCTCTGTGGAGAACATTCTGAGCCTCCTTCTCTGAAGAGGAGAACATTCTGAGCCTCTTTCTCTGAAGAGGAGAACATTCACAGCCTCCTTCTCTGAAGAGGAGAACATTCACAGCCTCCTTCTCTGCCGGAGAACATTCTGAGCCTCCTTCTCTGAAGAGGAGAACATTCTGAGCCTCCTTCTCTGAAGAGGAGAACATTCACAGCCTCCTTCTCTGAAGAGGAGAACATTCACAGCCTCCTTCTCTGAAGAGGAGAACGTTCTGAGCCTCCTTCTCTGAAGAGGAGAACATTCACAGCCTCCTTCTCTGAGGAGGAGAACATTCTGAGCCTCCTTCTCTGAAGAGGAGAACATTCAGAGCCTCCTTCTCTGAGGAGGAGAACATTCACAGCCTCCTTCTCTGATGATGAGAACATTCAGAGCCTCCTTCTCTGAAGAGGAGAACATTCAGAGCCTCTTCTCTGAAGAGGAGAACATTCAGAGGCTCCTTCTCTGATGAGGAGAACATTCACAGCCTCCTTCTCTGAAGAGGAGAACGTTCTGAGCCTCTTTCTCTGAAGAGGAGAACATTCACAGCCTCCTTCTCTGAGAAGGAGAACATTCACAGCCTCCTTCTCTGTGGAGAACATTCTGAGCCTCCTTCTCTGAAGAGGAGAACGTTCTGAGCCTCCTTCTCTGATGAGGAGAACATTCACAGCCTCCTTCTCTGAAGAGGAGAACGTTCTGAGCCTCCTTCTCTGAAGAGGAGAACATTCTGAGCCTCCTTCTCTGAGAAGGAGAACATTCACAGCCTCCTTCTCTGAAGAGGAGAACATTCTGAGCCTCCTTCTCTGAAGAGGAGAACGTTCTGAGCCACCTTCTCTGAAGAGGAGAACATTCTGAGCCTCCTTCTCTGAAGAGGAGAACATTCAGAGCCTCCTTCTCTGATGAGGAGAACATTCACAGCCTCCTTCTCTGAAGAGGAGAACGTTCTGAGCCTCCTTCTCTGAAGAGGAGAACATTCACAGCCTCCTTCTCTGAAGAGGAGAACATTCACAGCCTCCTTCTCTGAGAAGGAGAACATTCACAGCCTCCTTCTCTGTGGAGGAGAACATTCACAGCCTCCTTCTCTGAAGAGGAGAACATTCACAGCCTCCTTCTCTGTGGAGAACATTCTGAGCCTCCTTCTCTGAAGAGGAGAACATTCTGAGCCTCTTTCTCTGAAGAGGAGAACATTCACAGCCTCCTTCTCTGAAGAGGAGAACATTCACAGCCTCCTTCTCTGTGGAGAACATTCTGAGCCTCCTTCTCTGAGGAGGAGAACATTCTGAGCCTCCTTCTCTGAAGAGGAGAACATTCACAGCCTCCTTCTCTGAAGAGGAGAACATTCACAGCCTCCTTCTCTGAAGAGGAGAACATTCACAGCCTCCTTCTCTAAACATCCAGCAAGAACCGAAAAGCACTGAAACCCTCAGCTAGTTTTTGTTGACGAACAGCGAACCTGCGAGACTAAACTGAGGGCAAAGCCCCCGTGACGCGACGCCAACCTAAACAACGGAAAGGGGCGGGGCCTATGGGAGTCATCCAGTCAGATAGAAGGCGTGCTTCCGCAGTAGAGCGCCATTGGCTAAAAGTTTGTGTTCCTGTGTTTATTATATAAAGGCTCCAACCTGCCGCAGGTCCAGTCAGCCTCTCCTTGCCTAAAATGTCGGTAGACAGCGTGTTCCGGACCCGGTCCCTCGGTGTCGCTGCCGAGGGGCTTCCCGATCAGTACGCCGACGGAAAGGCGGCCAAAGTGTGGGAGCTGTACATCGGAGACACCCAGTGCCGAACCCAGGAGTACCGGAGCTGGGTGGTTTCCCTGCTGAGGCAGCACGGCGTCAGGACGGTTCTGGATGCGGCCTGCGGTACCGGGTAAGGCTTCCGGATCGAGGAAGATTCTGATCAATTGGTTCTGTTTGGATGGGTTCCTGGTCCAGATTATTGTTGAACATGAAGCGGGAGGAGCAGCAGACCTGGAGCAGGTCCACCCGGAACATGAGCCTCATTACCGGGACACACTCTGTGGAGGAGGATCAGCTGGACCAGAATCCCAGGATGGTTCTGGTTCTACGGGGTCCAATCATCATCCATCCATCCATCATCCATCCATCCATCATCCATCCATCATCCATCCATCATCCATCCATCCATCCATCATCCATCCATACATCATCATCCATCCATCCATCATCCATCCATCATCCATCCATCCATCCATCATCCATCCATCCATCATCCATCCATCATCCATACATCATCATCCACCCATCATCCATCCATCATCCATCAATCATCCATCCATCATCCATCCATCCATCCATCATCCATCCATCCATCCATCATCCATCCATCCATCATCCATCCATCATCCATCCATCCATCCATCCATCCATCCATCCATCCATCATCCATCCATCCATCATCCATCCATCATCCATACATCATCATCCACCCATCATCCATCCATCATCCATCCATCCATCCATCCATCCATCCATCATCCATCCATACATCATCATCCATCCATCCATCCATCCATCCATCATCCATCCATCATCCATCCATCCATCATCCATCCATACATCATCATCCATCCATCCATCATCCATCCATCATCCATCCATCATCCATCCATCCATCATCCATCCATCCATCATCATCCATCCATCATCCATCCATCCATCATCCATCCATACATCAACATCCATCCATCCATCCATCCATCCATCATCCATCCATCATCCATCCATCCATCATCCATCCATCCATCATCCATCCATCATCCATCCATCATCCATCCATCCATCATCCATCCATCCATCCATCCATCATCCATCCATCCATCCATCCATCCATCCATCATCCATCCATCATCCATCCATACATCATCCATCCATCATCCATCCATCCATCATCCATCCATCATCATCCATCCATCCATCCATCATCCATCCATCATCCATCCATCATCCATCCATCCATCATCCATCCATCCATCCATCATCCATCCATCATCCATCCATCCATCATCCATCCATCCATCCATCATCCATCCATCATCCATACATCATCATCCATCCATCATCCATCCATCCATCCATCCATCATCCATCCATCATCCATCATCCATCCATCCATCCATCATCCATCCATCCATCCATCATCCATCCATCATCCATCTATCATCCATCCATCCATCCTTCATCCATCCATCCATCATCCATCCATCATCCATCCATCTATCCATCCATCATCCATCCATCCATCATCCATCCATTCATCCATCCATCCATCATCCATCCATCCATCATCCATCCATTCATCCATCCATCCATCTATCCATCCACCCATCATCCATCCATCCATCCATCCATCATCCATTCATCCATCCATAATCCATCCATCCACCCATCATCCATCCTTCATCCATCCATCCATCATCCATCCATCATCCATCCATCTATCCATCCATCCATCATCCATCCATCCATCATCCATCCTTCATCCATCCATCCACCCATCATCCATCCTTCATCCATCCATCCATCATCCATCCATCTATCCATCCATCCATCATCCATCCATCCATCATCCATCCATTCATCCATCCATCATCCATCCATCCATCCATACATCATCATCTATCCATCATCCATCCATCATCCATCCATCCATCCATCATCCATCCATCCATCATCCATCCATTCATCCATCCATCATCCATCCATCCATACATCATCATCTATCCATCATCCATCCATTCATCCATCCATCATCCATCCATCATCCATCCATTCATCCATCCATCCATCTATCCATCCACCCATCATCCATCCATTCATCCATCCATCATCCATCCATCCATCCATACATCATCATCTATCCATCATCCATCCATCATCCATCCATCCATCCATACATCATCCATCCATCCAATCATCCATCCATCCATCATCCATCCATTCATCCATCCATCCATCTATCCATCCACCCATCATCCATCCATCATCTATCCATCATCCATCCATCATCTATCCATCCATCCATACATCATCATCCATCCATCCATCCATCATCCATCCATCCATCATCCATCCATCATCCATCCATCCATCCATACATCATCATCCATCCATTCATCCATCCATCATCCATCCATCCATCATCCATCCATCCATCATCCATCCATCCATCCATCATCCATCCACCATCCATCCATCATCCATCCATCCATCCATCCATCCATCATCCATCCATCATCCATCATCCATCATCCATCCATCCATCCATCCATCCATCCATCATCCATCCATCATCCATCCATCCATCCATCATCCATCCATCATCCATCTATCATCCATCCATCCATCATCCATCCATCATCCATCCATCTATCCATCCATCCATCATCCATCCATCCATTCATCCATCCATCCATCATCCATCCATCCATCACCCATCCATTCATCCATCCATCCATCTATCCATCCACCCATCATCCATCCATCCATCCATCCATCATCCATTCATCCATCCATAATCCATCCATCCACCCATCATCCATCCTTCATCCATCCATCCATCATCCATCCATCATCCATCCATCTATCCATCCATCATCCATCCATCCATCATCCATCCATAATCCATCCATCCACCCATCATCCATCCTTCATCCATCCATCATCCATCCATCTATCCATCCATCCATCATCCATCCATCATCCATCCATTCATCCATCCATCATCCATCCATTCATCCATCTATCCATCCACCCATCATCCATCCATCATCCATCCATCCATCATCCATCCATCCATCCATTCATCCATCCATCCATCTATCCATCCACCCATCATCCATCCATCATCTATCCATCATCCATCCATCATCCATCCATCCATCCATACATCATCATCCATCCATCCATCATCCATACATCATCATCTATCCATCATCCATCCATCATCCATCCATCCATCCATACATCATCTATCCATCCATTCATCCATCCATCATCCATCCATCCATCATCCATCCATCCATCCATTCATCCATCCATCCATCTATCCATCCACCCATCATCCATCCATCATCTATCCATCATCCATCCATCATCCATCCATCCATCCATACATCATCATCCATCCATCCATTCATCCATCCATCATCCATCCATCCATCTATACATCATCATCCATCCATCCATCCATTCATCCATCCATCATCCATCCATCCATCATCCATCCATCATCCATCCATCCATCATCCATCATCCATTCCATTGTGAGCTATGGTTTCAGTCACTGGACTTCAGTGACGGCTTCTCCAGTCAGCTTCAGTGCAGCAGTGATCAGAATGTAAACAGGATAGGAGAAAAAGAAACCAGTTTAAAAATAATGTTGCAAAAGGGCACCGATAGGGAAAGTTTCAAAGCAATATGGTGCAAATGTAGAACATTCAGTTATGTTCTATTTATAAAAGCATTATAAAAGTTTTCAGCCAAGTTTGTGATGCAGAGTCTGTGATTTAGAGTTTCTCATCAGTTCATCAGTGTGATGGCGGGGGGGAAGAAGCTGCTGCAGAACCTGCTGGTCCTGCATCGAATGCTGTGAAGCCTCTTCCCAGAGGGCAGCAGGGAGAACAGTCCATGGTGGGGGGGGGGTCATTGATGATGTCACGGGCTCTGGACACGCAGCACTGGGATGAAATGTCTTTAATGGAGGGAAGAGGAGCCATTCTGACTGAGGCCTGTTGGTGAGGAAGTCTAGCAGCCAATAGCAGAGGGGTGTATTGAAGCCCAGCTGTTCCAGTTTGCCCATCAGATGCTGTGGGATGATGGTGCTGAAAGCTGAACTGAAGTCCAGGAACAGCATCCATCGTGGGTGTTCTTCTCCTCCAGGTGTGCCAGGCTCAGGTGGAGAGCAGCAGAGATGGCGTCCTCAGTGGAGCGGTTCCGGCGGTTTGTAGTAGAGGACCTTTCCACATCCTCCTGGTGCTGCTGGCATCATATAGAGATCCTGGATCTTCTGGCTGTGTTTCTGCGTCGCTGATCTAATAACACGGTTCCAGTTGGCTCTTGCTGTCCTCAGAGCCTCTCTGTCACCAGACTTGTAAGCTGAGTTTGGTGCTTTTAGCGATTTCTGAACCTCTCCATTTATCCAGGGTGGTTGGTTGGCCCGGGTCAGTAATCGTATATCTATATAGGTATATATCTATACCTGGATTAGCCTCAGCTCTTCACTCTGACCTGGTATTTGGGAAAGAGCGTCCTTCCTGCCCAGAGTCTGTTTTCATGTCTATTTCACTAGTTTAGTTCATTCCGTCCTCTCTATGATTTGGTCACCACGTCTTTCCGCCATGATTGCTGTTCTACGTCGTAAGTTAGTTCGGTCTTTGATCTGTTTGATGCGGTGCTTTAGGTGGTTAGATAGAAAATGTTCATTTCATTAGTTTGGTCCAACCAGCTGTCCCGTCCTCCCGTCCTCCTTTCCTCCCTTCCTCCTTTCCTCCCTTCTTCCCGTCCTCCCTTCCTCCTTTCCTCCCTTCTTCCCGTCCTCCCTTCCTCCTTTCCTCCCTTCTTCCCGTCCTCCCTTCCTCCCTTCTTCCTTTCCTCCTTTCCTCCCTTCTTCCCTTCCTCCTTTCCTCCCTTCTTCCCGTCCTCCCTTCCTCCCTTCTTCCTGCCCTCCCTTCCTCCTTTCCTCCCGTCCTCCCTTCCTCCCTTCTTCCTTTCCTCCTTTCCTCCCTTCTTCCCTTCCTCCTTTCCTCCCGTCCTCCCGTCCTCCTTTCCTCCCTTCCTCCTTTCCTCCCTTCTTCCCGTCCTCCCTTCCTCCTTTCCTCCCTTCCTCCTTTCCTCCCTTCTTCCCGTCCTCCCTTCCTCCTTTCCTCCCTTCTTCCCGTCCTCCCTTCCTCCTTTCCTCCCTTCTTCCCGTCCTCCCTTCCTCCTTTCCTCCCTTCCTCCTTTCCTCCCTTCCTCCTTTCCTCCTTTCCTCCCTTCTTCTCGTCCTCCCTTCCTCCTTTCCTCCCTTCTTCCCGTCCTCCCTTCCTCCTTTCCTCCCTTCTTCCCGTCCTCCCTTCCTCCTTTCCCCCCTTCCTCCTTTCCCCCCTTCCTCCTTTCCTCCCTTCTTCCCGTCCTCCCTTCCTCCTTTCCTCCCTTCCTCCCTTCCTCCTTTCCTCCCATCCTCCTTTCCTCCCTTCCTCCTTTCCTCCCATCCTCCTTTCCTCCCTTCCTCCTTTCCTCCTTTCCTCCCATCCTCCTTTCCTCCCGTCCTCCCTTCCTCCTTTCCTCCCTTCTTCCCGTCCTCCCTTCCTCCTTTCCTCCTTTCCTCCCTTCTTCCCGTCCTCCCTTCCTCCTTTCCTCCTTTCCTCCCATCCTCCTTTCCTCCCTTCCTCCTTTCCTCCCGTCCTCCCTTCCTCCTTTCCTCCCTTCCTCCTTTCCTCCCTTCTTCCCGTCCTCCTTTCCTCCCTTCTTCCCGTCCTCCCTTCCTCCTTTCCTCCCGTCCTCCCTTCCTCCTTTCCCCCTTCTCCCCTCTCCTTTCCTCCTTTCCTCCCTTCCTCCTTTCCTCCTTTCCTCCCTTCTTCCCGTCCTCCCTTCCTCCTTTCCTCCCTTCCTCCTTTCCTCCCTTCTTCCCTTCCTCCTTTCCTCCCTTCCTCCTTTCCTCCTTTCCTCCCTTCTTCCCGTCCTCCCTTCCTCCTTTCCTCCCTTCCTCCTTTCCTCCCTTCTTCCCGTCCTCCCTTCCTCCTTTCCTCCCTTCCTCCTTTCCTCCTTTCCTCCCTTCTTCCCGTCCTCCCTTCCTCCTTTCCTCCCTTCCTCCTTTCCTCCCGTCCTCCCTTCCTCCTTTCCCCCCTTCCTCCTTTCCTCCCTTCTTCCCGTCCTCCCTTCCTCCTTTCCTCCCTTCCTCCTTTCCTCCCTTCCTCCCTTCCTCCTTTCCTCCCATCCTCCTTTCCTCCCTTCCTCCTTTCCTCCCATCCTCCTTTCCTCCCTTCCTCCTTTCCTCCCTTCCTCCTTTCCTCCTTTCCTCCCATCCTCCTTTCCTCCTTTCCTCCCATCCTCCTTTCCTCCCTTCGTCCTTTCCTCCTTTCCTCCCATCCTCCTTTCCTCCCGTCCTCCCTTCCTCCTTTCCTCCCTTCTTCCCGTCCTCCTTTCCTCCTTTCCTCCCTTCTTCCCGTCCTCCCTTCCTCCTTTCCTCCTTTCCTCCCATCCTCCTTTCCTCCCTTCCTCCTTTCCTCCCGTCCTCCCTTCCTCCTTTCCTCCCTTCCTCCTTTCCTCCCTTCTTCCCGTCCTCCTTTCCTCCCTTCTTCCCGTCCTCCCTTCCTCCTTTCCTCCCGTCCTCCCTTCCTCCTTTCCCCCTTCTCCCCTCTCCTTTCCTCCTTTCCTCCCTTCCTCCTTTCCTCCTTTCCTCCCTTCTTCCCGTCCTCCCTTCCTCCTTTCCTCCCTTCCTCCTTTCCTCCTTTCCTCCTTTCTTCCCGTCCTCCCTTCCTCCTTTCCTCCCTTCCTCCTTTCCTCCCTTCTTCCTGTCCTCCCTTCCTCCTTTCCTCCCATCCTCCTTTCCTCCCTTCCTCCTTTCCTCCTTTCCTCCCATCCTCCTTTCCTCCCATCCTCCTTTCCTCCTTTCCTCCCGTCCTCCCTTCCTCCTTTCCTCCCATCCTCCTTTCCTCCCGTCCTCCCTTCCTCCTTTCCTCCCTTCTTCCCGTCCTCCCTTCCTCCTTTCCTCCCTTCCTCCTTTCCTCCCTTCTTCCCGTCCTCCCTTCCTCCTTTCCTCCCTTCTTCCCGTCCTCCCATCCTCCTTTCCTCCCTTCCTCCCATCCTCCTTTCCTCCCTTCCTCCTTTCCTCCCATCCTTCTTTCCTCCCTTCCTCCTTTCCTCCCTTCTTCCCGTCCTCCCTTCCTCCTTTCCTCCCTTCCTCCCGTCCTCCCCTCCTCCTTTCCTCCTCCCCTACTTCTTTCCTCCCTTCCTCCTTTCCTCCCCTCCTCCTTTCCTCCTCCCCTACTTCTTTCCTCCTTTCCTCCCTTCCTCCTTTCCTCCCTTCCTCCCATCCTCCTTTCCTCCCTTCCTCCTTTCCTCCTTTCCTCCCGTCCTTCTTTCCTCCCTTCCTCCCTTCCTCCTTTCCTCCCTTCTTCCCGTCCTCCCTTCCTCCTTTCCTCCCTTGCTCCTTTCCTCCCTTCTTCCCGTCCTCCCCTCCTCCTTTCCTCCTCCCCTACTTCTTTCCTCCCTTCCTCCTTTCCTCCCATCCTCCTTTCCTCCTTTCCTCCCATCCTCCTTTCCTCCCTTCCTCCCTTCCTCCTTTCCTCCCATCCTCCTTTCCTCCCTTCCTCCTTTCCTCCCATCCTCCTTTCCTCCCGTCCTCCCTTCCTCCTTTCCTCCCTTCCTCCTTTCCTCCCTTCTTCCCGTCCTCCCTTCCTCCTTTCCTCCCTTCTTCCCGTCCTCCCTTCCTCCTTTCCTCCCTTCTTCCCGTCCTCCCCTCCTCCTTTCCTCCTCCCCTACTTCTTTCCTCCTTTCCTCCCTTCCTCCTTTCCTCCCTTCCTCCTTTCCTCCCTTCTTCCCGTCCTCCCTTCCTCCTTTCCTCCCTTCTTCCCGTCCTCCCTTCCTCCTTTCCTCCTCTCCTACTTCTTTCCTCCCTTCCTCCTTTCCTCCCTTCTTCCTGTCCTCCCTTCCTCCTTTCCTCCCATCCTCCTTTCCTCCCTTCCTCCTTTCCTCCTTTCCTCCCATCCTCCTTTCCTCCCATCCTCCTTTCCTCCTTTCCTCCCGTCCTCCCTTCCTCCTTTCCTCCCATCCTCCTTTCCTCCCGTCCTCCCTTCCTCCTTTCCTCCCTTCTTCCCGTCCTCCCTTCCTCCTTTCCTCCCTTCCTCCCGTCCTCCCTTCCTCCTTTCCTCCCTTCTTCCCGTCCTCCCATCCTCCTTTCCTCCCTTCCTCCCATCCTCCTTTCCTCCCTTCCTCCTTTCCTCCCATCCTTCTTTCCTCCCTTCCTCCTTTCCTCCCTTCTTCCCGTCCTCCCTTCCTCCTTTCCTCCCTTCCTCCCGTCCTCCCCTCCTCCTTTCCTCCTCCCCTACTTCTTTCCTCCCTTCCTCCTTTCCTCCCCTCCTCCTTTCCTCCTCCCCTACTTCTTTCCTCCTTTCCTCCCTTCCTCCTTTCCTCCCTTCCTCCCATCCTCCTTTCCTCCCTTCCTCCTTTCCTCCTTTCCTCCCGTCCTTCTTTCCTCCCTTCCTCCCTTCCTCCTTTCCTCCCTTCTTCCCGTCCTCCCTTCCTCCTTTCCTCCCTTGCTCCTTTCCTCCCTTCTTCCCGTCCTCCCCTCCTCCTTTCCTCCTCCCCTACTTCTTTCCTCCTTTCCTCCCTTCCTCCTTTCCTCCCATCCTCCTTTCCTCCTTTCCTCCCATCCTCCTTTCCTCCCTTCCTCCCTTCCTCCTTTCCTCCCATCCTCCTTTCCTCCCTTCCTCCTTTCCTCCCATCCTCCTTTCCTCCCGTCCTCCCTTCCTCCTTTCCTCCCTTCCTCCTTTCCTCCCTTCTTCCCGTCCTCCCTTCCTCCTTTCCTCCCTTCTTCCCGTCCTCCCTTCCTCCTTTCCTCCCTTCTTCCCGTCCTCCCTTCCTCCTTTCCCCCTTCTCCCCTCCTCCTTTCCTCCTCCCCTACTTCTTTCCTCCTTTCCTCCCTTCCTCCTTTCCTCCCTTCCTCCTTTCCTCCCTTCTTCCCGTCCTCCCTTCCTCCTTTCCTCCCTTCTTCCCGTCCTCCCTTCCTCCTTTCCTCCTCTCCTACTTCTTTCCTCCCTTCCTCCTTTCCTCCTTTCCTCCCATCCTCCTTTCCTCCCTTCTTCCCGTCCTCCCTTCCTCCTTTCCTCCCTTCTTCCCGTCCTCCCTTCCTCCTTTCCTCCCTTCTTCCCGTCCTCCCTTCCTCCTTTCCTCGCTTCCTCCTTTCCTCCCTTCTTCCTGTCCTCCCTTCCTCCTTTCCCCCTTCTCCCCTACTTCTTTCCTCCTTTCCTCCCTTCCTCCTTTCCTCCTTTCCTCCCTTCTTCCCGTCCTCCCTTCCTCCTTTCCTCCTTTCCTCCCTTCTTCCCGTCCTCCCTTCCTCCTTTCCTCCTTTCCTCCCTTCCTCCTTTCCTCCCTTCCTCCTTTCCTCCCTTCTTCTTGTCCTCCCTTCCTCCTTTCCTCCCATCCTCCTTTCCTCCCTTCCTCCTTTCCTCCTTTCCTCCCATCCTCCTTTCCTCCCATCCTCCTTTCCTCCTTTCCTCCCGTCCTCCCTTCCTCCTTTCCTCCCATCCTCCTTTCCTCCCGTCCTCCCTTCCTCCTTTCCTCCCGTCTTCCCGTCCTCCCTTCCTCCTTTCCTCCCTTCCTCCTTTCCTCCCTTCTTCCCGTCCTCCCTTCCTCCTTTCCTCCCTTCTTCCCGTCCTCCCATCCTCCTTTCCTCCCTTCCTCCCATCCTCCTTTCCTCCCTTCCTCCTTTCCTCCCATCCTTCTTTCCTCCCTTCCTCCTTTCCTCCCTTCTTCCCGTCCTCCCTTCCTCCTTTCCTCCCTTCCTCCCGTCCTCCCCTCCTCCTTTCCTCCTCCCCTACTTCTTTCCTCCCTTCCTCCTTTCCTCCCCTCCTCCTTTCCTCCTCCCCTACTTCTTTCCTCCTTTCCTCCCTTCCTCCTTTCCTCCCTTCCTCCCATCCTCCTTTCCTCCCTTCCTCCTTTCCTCCTTTCCTCCCGTCCTTCTTTCCTCCCTTCCTCCCTTCCTCCTTTCCTCCCTTCTTCCCGTCCTCCCTTCCTCCTTTCCTCCCTTGCTCCTTTCCTCCCTTCTTCCCGTCCTCCCCTCCTCCTTTCCTCCTCCCCTACTTCTTTCCTCCTTTCCTCCCTTCCTCCTTTCCTCCCATCCTCCTTTCCTCCTTTCCTCCCATCCTCCTTTCCTCCCTTCCTCCCTTCCTCCTTTCCTCCCATCCTCCTTTCCTCCCTTCCTCCTTTCCTCCCATCCTCCTTTCCTCCCGTCCTCCCTTCCTCCTTTCCTCCCTTCCTCCTTTCCTCCCTTCTTCCCGTCCTCCCTTCCTCCTTTCCTCCCTTCTTCCCGTCCTCCCTTCCTCCTTTCCTCCCTTCCTCCTTTCCTCCCTTCTTCTCGTCCTCCCTTCCTCCTTTCCCCCTTCTCCCCTCCTCCTTTCCTCCTCCCCTACTTCTTTCCTCCTTTCCTCCCTTCCTCCTTTCCTCCCTTCCTCCTTTCCTCCCTTCTTCCCGTCCTCCCTTCCTCCTTTCCTCCCTTCTTCCCGTCCTCCCTTCCTCCTTTCCTCCTCTCCTACTTCTTTCCTCCCTTCCTCCTTTCCTCCTTTCCTCCCATCCTCCTTTCCTCCCTTCTTCCCGTCCTCCCTTCCTCCTTTCCTCCCTTCTTCCCGTCCTCCCTTCCTCCTTTCCTCCCTTCTTCCCGTCCTCCCTTCCTCCTTTCCTCGCTTCCTCCTTTCCTCCCTTCTTCCTGTCCTCCCTTCCTCCTTTCCCCCTTCTCCCCTCCTCCTTTCCTCCTCCCCTACTTCTTTCCTCCTTTCCTCCCTTCCTCCTTTCCTCCTTTCCTCCCTTCTTCCCGTCCTCCCTTCCTCCTTTCCTCCTTTCCTCCCTTCTTCCCGTCCTCCCTTCCTCCTTTCCTCCCTTCTTCCCGTCCTCCCTTCCTCCCCCGCTGCAGCGGATGTCCTTTTCCACGCCAGTCGAATGATCATCATTTTAAAGATGCTCTCTGAGTTGGACCCTGGTGATGATAATGGCTGAAGCAGGCAGATTAATCCGTTTCCATAGAGATCAGGCTTCCTGGCTGTATTCAGATGTTTGCCGTTGTTCTGCAGGGTGGACTCCATCATGCTGGTGGAGGAGGGCTTCCAGATGGTCAGCGTGGACGCCAGCGACAAGATGCTGAAGTACGCTCTGAAGACCCGCTGGGACCGCAGGAAGGAGGCGGCGTTCGATCAGTGGGGTAGGAACCCAGACGGTTCTGCTACTAACGGCCATCTTTGTACAAGTTCTCATGTTCTGCTGCTTGACCCGCAGTGATCGAAGAAGCCAACTGGCTGACGTTACCTGAAGACATCCAGAAACCTGGAGACGGCTACGACGCAGTCATCTGCCTCGGGAACTCCTTCGCCCACCTGCCAGACTTTAAAGGTTTGGACAGAACATCTCCGTCAGGTTCTGGTTCAGTCCTGGTGGATCAGGCCGGTTTCCTCAAGATCTGTCTGACCTTCGACCTTTTGGTCATGAGTGGGTGTCCGTTTAACTACCTGAGCTTCTCTGAGTTTCTGAGTGCAGGCAGATGATCAGACTGAACCAGACGACGATGCTGCTGCTCTGAGCAAAATTATTACCAGTTTTCTGACTGTTTTTATGATTCTAGGTCTGGATCTAAAATGTCATGAATTGGAGGCCGAGCAGGAAACAGTGACTGCTGAAGCCCGTCTGACGCTGTGATGTTTGGTTCCTCCTAGGGGACCAGAGTGATCAGAAGCTGGCTCTCCACAACATTGCCAGTATGGTACGACCCGGTGGGGTACTCATCATTGACCACCGTAACTACGACTACATCCTGGACACTGGCCGCGCGCCGCAGGGAAAAAATATTTACTACAAGGTACAAAACCCTGCAGTAATTCTGCATTTTTGATGCCTGGAGGCTGTGGACAGGAAATCCAGACCATCAGAGGATTTCTCTGAACAAAAGGGTTCCTCATTAAAACCTTCAACTGAAAAATACACCATAAAACTGCAGAGGAGAGGAAATTCTCCAGCATTTGATTGGTTGCATCTCCTCCAAGCTCCAGATGAACTGAAGTGGTTCAAGAATGGAGCAAAGCTTATTTAGTTCACCTGTTGACATGCTAATGTTAGCTTTAGCTGGCTGAGATACGTTGCATTAACCTCACCTGTTGGCATGCTAATGTTAGCTTTAGCTGGCTGAGATCAGTTGCATTAACCTCACCTGGTGGCGTGCTAATGTTAGCTTTAGCTTGTTGAGATCAGTTGCATTAACCTCACCTGTTGGCGTACTAATGTTAGCTTTAGCTGGCTGAGATCAGTTGCATTAACCTCACCTGGTGGCGTGCTAATGTTAGCTTTAGCTTGTTGAGATCAGTTGCATTAACCTCACCTGTTGGCGTACTAATGTTAGCTTTAGCTGGCTGAGATCAGTTGCATTAACCTCACCTGGTGGCGTGCTAATGTTAGCTTTAGCTTGTTGAGATCAGTTGCATTAACCTCACCTGGTGGCGTGCTAATGTTAGCTTTAGCTGGCTGAGATCAGTTGCATTAACCTCACCTGGTGGCGTGCTAATGTTAGCTTTAGCTGGCTGAGATCAGTTGCATTAACCTCACCTGGTGGCGTGCTAATGTTAGCTTTAGCTTGTTGAGATCAGTTGCATTAACCTCACCTGGTGGCGTGCTAATGTTAGCTTTAGCTGGCTGAGATCAGTTGCATTAACCTCACCTGGTGGCGTGCTAATGTTAGCTTTAGCTGGCTGAGATCAGTTGCATTAACCTCACCTGTTGGCATGCTAATGTTAGCTTTAGCTTGTTGAGATCAGTTGCATTAACCTCACCTGGTGGCGTGCTAATGTTAGCTTTAGCTTGTTGAGATCAGTTGCATTAACCTCACCTGGTGGCGTGCTAATGTTAGCTTTAGCTTTTTGAGATCAGTTGCATTAACCTCACCTGTTGGCGTGCTAATGTTAGCTTTAGCTGGCTGAGATCAGTTGCATTAACCTCACCTGTTGGCATGCTAATGTTAGCTTTAGCTGGCTGAGATACGTTGCATTAACCTCACCTGTTGGCGCGCTAATGTTAGCTTTAGCTGGCTGAGATCAGTTGCATTAACCTCACCTGTTGGCATGCTAATGTTAGCTTTAGCTGGCTGAGATCAGTTGCATTCACCTCACCTGTTGGCATGCTAATGTTAGCTTTAGCTGGCTGAGATCAGTTGCATTAACCTCACCTGGTGGCGTGCTAATGTTAGCTTTAGCTTGTTGCGATCAGTTGCATTAACCTCACCTGGTGGCGTGCTAATGTTAGCTTTAGCTTGTTGAGATCAGTTGCATTAACCTCACCTGTTGGCGTGCTAATGTTAGCTTTAGCTGGCTGAGATCAGTTGCATTAACCTCACCTTTTGGCGCGCTAATGTTAGCTTTAGCTTGTTGAGATCAGTTGCATTAACCTCACCTGTTGGCGCGCTAATGTTAGCTTTAGCTGGCTGAGATCAGATTGCTTAACCTCACCTGTTGGCATGCTAATGTTAGCTTTAGCTGGCTGAGATCAGTTGCGTTAACCTCACCTGTTGGCATGCTAATGTTAGCTTTAGCTGGCTGAGATCAGTTGCATTCACCTCACCTGTTGGCATGCTAATGTTAGCTTTAGCTGGCTGAGATCAGTTGCATTAACCTCACCTGGTGGCGTGCTAATGTTAGCTTTAGCTTGTTGAGATCAGTTGCATTAACCTCACCTGGTGGCGTGCTAATGTTTGCTTTAGCTTGTTGAGATCAGTTGCATTAACCTCACCTGTTGGCGTGCTAATGTTAGCTTTAGCTGGCTGAGATACGTTGCATTAACCTCACCTGTTGGCGCGCTAATGTTAGCTTTAGCTTGTTGAGATCAGTTGCATTAACCTCACCTGGTGGTGTGCTAATGTTAGCTTTAGCTTGTTGAGATCAGTTGCATTAACCTCACCTGTTGGCGTGCTAATGTTAGCTTTAGCTGGCTGAGATCAGTTGCATTAACAAGAGGAGAGATGGGCTGGTGCACGCTCTCACCCGCGTTCAATAGACGTTCCTTCTCAGGAGCGGGTAAAGAGTTGTGCATGTGCATTTTTTTTGTGTAGTGTAGAGGGAAGTGTAGAGGGCGCGTCTTTTCAAAAATCTGCATAGAATCTCCACAATACTTCGAGTTAACAGAGCAAAATGATCTTATTTAAGTTTTATCAGATTTACTGAGGAATTTTCTTACCTTCCCAGCAAGTTGAATGGTTTCCAGACTTTTAATTCACAAACTCCTTCAAATACATCTTGGCAGAAGCCAACAGTTGCATTAGCCTGGATGCAGATTAGCGCTCACAGAGCTCAGAGTATTAAGATAAAAGTTCTCTCTTCTGTTGCTGTTGTTCAATAAAAGTACGTTTTAAGATCATTTGAGGCGAGAAAATTATACTTTAAGCTTCACTATATGGAACATTTACTGATTTAGTGCGTAATTAAAAAAAAAGGTCCAGATGTTGAGAGGACGACGGCAACCAGCGGAGCTCCGAGGCTAATCACAGCCAGGGCTAACGTTAGCCCGTCTGCAGCAGCAGAGCTACACACTTTGAAGCAAAATGCTAGGAAACTTTAGAGAAAATAAAGACCTACAGGCCTATGGGAATCCTACCTAGTCTGAAAAAATGGTTTACTCATTTATAAGAGGACCCTTTGTAAAACAAGAGCTGCATACTTCTCCTCATTAATAGAGGAGAATAAGAATAATCCTAGATTTCTTTTTAATACAGTTGCCAAACTCACCCAGTGCCATAGCTCTGTTGAACCGTCCATTCCACCTTCTCTTAGCAGCAATGATTTTATGGGATTCTTTATAAATAAGATTGATCTTATAAAAAATAAGATCATAAGCATTCCTCTATCCGCGATTGTACCTGAGCTAGTCATGGAATCTGAACCGGGTTTAGACTGCTTTGATCCAGTTGAACTTTCTGAATTAGCAAAATTATTGTCTTCATCTAAGCCTTCAACTTGTATGTTAGATCCAGTTCCAACCAGGTTATTTAAGGAGGTATTCCCTTTGATCTCCTCCTCCTTTTTAGATGTGATTAATCTATCTCTGTTACAGGGATATGTACCTAAAGCTTTTAAGGTTGCTGGAATTAAACCTCTGCTTAAGAAACCGTCTCTTGACCCAGATGACTTGGTCAATTATAGACCTATATCCAATCTTCCTTTCTGATCCAAAATTCTTGAGAAAGTAGTTGCCAAACAAGTTTGCGATCACTTACACCATAATGAACTTTTTGAAGAGTTTCAGTCTGGCTTTAGAGCTCATCATAGCACTGAAACAGCTCTGGTGAAAGTCACTAATGATATTCTCATGGCCTCAGATAATGGACTTGTATCTGTGCTCGTCCTGTTGGATCTTAGTGCTGCATTTGATCCAGTTGATCATAATATTCTTTTAGAAAGACTTGAATATTTTGTTGGAATTAAAGGAACAGCACTAGACTGGTTTAAATCTGATCTATCTGATCGAATTCAGTTTGTTCTTGTTAATGATAGATCTTCAACACGCTCAAAGGTTACCTGTGGAGTACCACAGGGATCAGTGCTAGGACCAATTCTCTTTACTTTATACATGCTCCCAATTGGTAGAGTTATTAGACAGCATGGGATTAATTTCCACTGTTATGCTGATGATACCCAGCTATATCTGTCTATAATCCAGATGAAGCTAACCCATTACATAGATTACAGGCATGTCTGAAGACATAAAAACCTGGATGACTCTTAACTTTCTGCTTCTGAATGCAGACAAAACAGAAGTTATAGTCTTTGGACCAGAGTCTCTGAAAAAGAAGCTGATTAGCCAGTCACTTCATTTGGATGGGATTAAACTGATTTCAGATAATAAAGTAAAAAATGTTGGTGTTGTTTTTGATCAGGACCTGTCATTTAAATCCCAGATCAAAGAGGTTTATAGAATTTCCTTCTTTCATCTGAGGAACATTGCAAAAATTAGAAATCTCCTGTCCAGGGGTGATGCTGAGAAACTAGTCCATGCATTTGTTACTTCAAGGCTGGACTATTGTAATTCTTTACTATCAGGAAGTCCACAAACTGTAGTTAAAAGCCTTCAGCTGATCCAAAATGCTGCAGCCAGAGTTCTGATGGAAATGAAAAAGAGAGATCATATCTCTCCTATCCTGGCTTCTCTTCATTGGCTTCCTGTTAAATCCAGAATAGAATTTAAAATCCTCCTTCTCACATATAAAGCCTTAAATGGCCAAGCTCCATCTGATATCAGAGATCTGATTGTTCCTTATGTTCCTAACAGAGCACTTCGCTCTCAATCTGCAGGTTTACTAGTGGTTCCTAGAATTTCTAAAAGTAGAATGGGAGGCAGATCTTTTAGTTATCAGGCTCCTCTCCTGTGGAACCAACTACCAGTTTTAGTCCGTGAGGCAGACACCCTGTCTACTTTTAAGGCTAGGCTTAAAACTTTCCTTTTTGATAAAGCTTCTAGTTAGAGTGGCTCAGGTTATCCTGAGCTATCTCTATAGTTCTGCTGCTATAGGCTTAGACTGCTGGAGGACATAGGGACCCCTTTTTCATCATTCTGCTTCATTCTATCTCTATTCTCCCACTCTGCAGAATCTGTTAGTTCAATCTCTAACGTTCTGCTCTCTCTGCTTTTTCTCATAGTAGCTTCATCTGGTCTGTTCCTGTTTGGCTGTGACTCCATCCTGGAGAGAAATATCAGCTGTGCTGCTGCCATCAACACCTTTGTTTCTAGATGTTGGAGCTTGGCCTGTTTTCCAGTGTAGTCCTGTTTCTCTGACTGTGACTAACTGGATGTGCTCTCTTCATCCTCTGACATGGGAGCTGGCTCGGAGCTCGTCTGCCTGGCTGTGTGTTTCCTGGACGGGGCCGCCTGTGGAGCTGGTTGACAGTTGCCTTTTGTATCTATGCTTCTTTTTCTATGTCTGCTTCTGTCTCCTTGAACCCCAGTGGGCCTCAGCAGATGGCCGCTCACACTGAGCCTGGTTCTGCTGGAGGTTTCTTCCTGTTCAAAGGGAGTTTTTCCTCTCCACTGTCGCTACAAGCATGCTTAGTGTGAGGAATTGCTGAAGAGTCAATGAGTCGATGCAATCAGCTGGTTTTCCTTAGATAGAAAACTTTGAATCAATCTGACTGAATGATCCCTTTGAACTGTAGAAATGAACTGAATAGAATTGAATTGAACATTAGCCCGTCTGCAGCAGCCGGGGGCTGGTTTTAGATTTTGATCATAGATTGAGGATCATTTCAATGATTGAGTTTTGCCACCTAGAGAAGAACATTAAAGACTCATTAAATTGCAAGAATGTTTTTTTCCCTGAAAAGGATGAAGAACTGAGTATTTTGGAAGCATTTTTAAACTCAGCTGATGTCCAGTCGTTCATTTAAAGCTAGTTGTTTAATTTCTGTGGAATCATCAGAACGATGCATCGTTTAGTGTAAAGCAGCTCAGTGGGAGGCGGTTCTACAGAACCAGGATGTGATCAAAAGCCCAGAAACTCCAATTGTGGCAATAACCCAACTGCCTGACAACCCAAACCCTTCGTTACCCTCTGGTTTCAGTTAGAAAGTGGAATTTAAAGACCCAGCAGGAATTAAAGTTCTCTCAACCGACCCAAATAAAGAAGCAACGTCTGTTCAGGTCCAACAGAACCGCCTCTAATTCTAACCAGCTGAACAAGAACCAGACCCACATGTTCAGACTCTGTTCTGACTCCATCTGTTGTTGTTCCACAGAGCGACCTGACCCAAGACATCAGTACCTCGGTTCTGTGGGTCGACAGTAAGCCCCACATGATCACTCTGGACTACACCATCCAGGTGCCTCAGGCCGCCCTGCGTCACCTTCCTGATGTCAGGTGGGCCTCCTCTGCTTCCTGGTTATCCTTTTTTTTTTTTTGGTTATCCTTTTAATCCTGAAAATTGGGTTTTTATTCTTTATCTGGATTTGAAAATAATTCCATCAAATGTCTTTTATCTGTCAGAACAGCAGCAGGAAATAGTTTGATGTTCAGATAAAAATGTTTTAAGTCAATATGGTCAGTTTATGAAAAGCAACATCATGAGACATTCTCCATACCGAGAGGGCGCCACGGGTCCAGAGAGGGCGCCACTGGGTCCCAGGAGGGCGCCACGGGTCATGAGACCCACTGAATGCATGAAACCCACTGAATGCATGAGACCCACTGAGAGCATGAAACCCACTGAAGGCATGAGACCCTCTGAATGCATGAGACCCACTGAGAGCATGAAACCCACTGAAGGCATGAAACCCACTGAAGGTGTGAGACCCACTGAGAGCATGAGACCCACTGAGAGCATGAGACCCACTGAGAGCATGAAACCCACTGAATGCATGAGACCCACTGAATGCATGAGACCCACTGAAGGCATGAAACCCACTGAATGCATGAGGCCCACTGAGAGGATGAGACCCACTGAAGGCATGAGACCCACTGAATGCATGAGACCCACTGAGAGGATGAAACCCACTGAATGCATGAGACCCACTGAATGCATGAGACCCTCTGAGAGCATGAAACCCACTGAAGGCATGAAACCCAATGAAGGTGTCAGACCCACTGAAGGTGTGAGACCCACTGAGAGCATGAAACCCACTGAGAGCATGAAACCCACTGAATGCATGAGACCCACTGAATGCATGAGACCCACTGAAGGCATGAAACCCACTGAATGCATGAGGCCCACTGAGAGGATGAGACCCACTGAAGGCATGAGACCCACTGAATGCATGAGACCCACTGAGAGGATGAAACCCACTGAATGCATGAGACCCACTGAATGCATGAGACCCACTGAAGGCATGAAACCCACTGAATGCATGAGACCCACTAAGAGCATGAAACCCACTGAATGCATGAGACCCACTGAGAGCATGAGACCCACTGAGAGCATGAGACCCACTGAATGCATGAGACCCACTGAGAGCATGAAACCCACTGAAGGCATGAGACCCACTGAGAGCATGAGACCCACTGAAGGCATGAAACCCACTGAATGCATGAGACCCACTGAGAGCATGAAACCCACTGAAGGCATGAGACCCACTGAGAGCATGAGACCCACTGAAGGCATGAAACCCACTGAATGCATGAGACCCACTGAGAGCATGAAACCCACTGAATGCATGAGACCCACTGAGAGGATGAAACCCACTGAAGGCATGAAACCCACTGAATGCATGAGACCCACTGAAGGCATGAAACCCACTGAATGCATGAGACCCACTGAGAGGATGAAACCCACTGAATGCATGAAACCCACTGAACGCATGAGACCCAATGAAGCCATGAAACCCACTGAAGGTGTGAGACCCACTGAGAGCATGAGACCCACTGAGAGCATGAGACCCACTGAGAGCATGAAACCCACTGAATGCATGAGACCCACTGAATGCATGAGACCCACTGAGAGGATGAAACCCACTGAATGCATGAAACCCACTGAATGCATGAGACCCACTGAAGGCATGAAACCCACTGAATGCATGAGGCCCACTGAGAGGATGAGACCCACTGAAGGCATGAAACCCACTGAATGCATGAGACCCACTGAGAGGATGAAACCCACTGAATGCATGAAACCCACTGAATGCATGAGACCCACTGAGAGGATGAGACCCACTGAAGGCATGAAACCCACTGAATGCATGAGACCCACTGAGAGCATGAGACCCACTGAAGGCATGAAACCCACTGAATGCATGAGACCCACTGAGAGGATGAAAACCACTGAATGCATGAAACCCACTGAATGCATGAGACCCACTGAAGGCATGAGACCCACTGAGAGGATGAAACCCACTGAATGCATGAAACCCACTGAAGGCATGAAACCCACTGAAGGCATGAGACCCACTGAAGCCATGAAACCCACTGAATGCATGAAACCCACCGAATGCATGAGACCCACTGAGAGCATGAAACCCACTGAAGGCATGAGACCCACTCAATGCATGAAACCCACTGAAGGCATGAGACCCACTCAATGCATGAAACCCACTGAATGCATGAGACCCACTGAGAGCATGAAACCCACTGAAGGCATGAGACCCACTGAATACATGAAACCCACTGAATGCATGAGACCCACTGAAGGCATGAAACCCACTGAAGGCATGAAACCCACTGAATGCATAAGACCCACTGAATGCATGAGACCCACTGAATGCATGAGACCCACTGAATGCATGAGACCCACTGAATGCATGAAACCCACTGAATGCATGAGACCCACTGAATGCATGAGACCAACTGAGAGGATGAAACCCACTGAATGCATGAGACCCACTGAATGCATGAGACCCACTGAGAGGATGAAACCCACTGAAGGCATGAAACCCACTGAATGCATGAGACCCACTGAATGCATGAAACCCACTGAATGCATGAGACCCACTGAATGCATGAGACCCACTGAGAGCATGAAACCCACTGAATGCATGAGACCCACTGAGAGCATGAGACCCACTGAGAGCATGAGACCCACTGAGAGCATGAAACCCACTGAAGGCATGAAACCCACTGAAGGCATGAAACCCACTGAATGCATGAGACCCACTGGGAGCATGAAACTCACTGAAGGCATGAACCCCACTGAATGCATGAGACCCACTGAGAGCATGAAACCCACTGAATGCATGAGACCCACTGAGAGCATGAGACTCACTGAAGGCATGAAACCCACTGAATGCATGAGACCCACTGAGAGCATGAGACCCACTGAAGGCATGAAACCCACTGAAGGCATGAAACCCACTGAATGCATGAGACCCACTGAGAGCATGAAACCCCCTGAGAGCATGAGACCCACTGAATGCATGAGACCCACTGAATGCATGAGACCCACTGAAGGCATGAGACCCACTGAAGGCATGAGACCCACTGAAGGCATGAGACCCACTGAAGGCATGAGACCCACTGAATGCATGAGACGCACTGAGAGCATGAAACCCACTGAATGCATGAGACCCACTGAAGGCATGAGACCCACTGAAGGCATGAGACCCACTGAATGCATGAGACGCACTGAGAGCATGAAACCCACTGAATGCATGAGACCCACTGAAAGCATGTGACCCACTGAGAGGATGAGACCCACTGAATGCATGATACCCACTGAGAGCACGAGACCCACTGAAGGCATGAAACCCACTGAATGCATGAGACCCACTGAAAGCATGAGACCCACTGAGAGCATGAGACCCACTGAAGGCATGAGACCCACTGAGAGCATGAGACCCACTGAGAGCATGAAACCCACTGAATGCATGAGACCCACTGAGAGCATGAGACCCACTGAAGGCATGAAACCCACTGAATGCATGAGACCCACTGAGAGGATGAAACCCACTGAATGCATGAAACCCACTGAATGCATGAGACCCACTGAAGGCATGAAACCCACTGAATGCATGAGACCCACTGAGAGGATGAAACCCACTGAATGTATGAAACCCACTGAATGCATGAGACCCACTGAAGGCATGAAACCCACTGAAGGTGTGAGACCCACTGAGAGCATGAGACCCACTGAGAGCATGAGACCCACTGAAGGCATGAGACCCACTGAGAGCATGAAACCCACTGAATGCATGAGACCCACTGAATGCATGAGACCCACTGAGAGGATGAGACCCACTGAAGGCATGAAACCCACTGAATGCATGAGACCCACTGAGAGGATGAGACCCACTGAAGGCATGAAACCCACTGAATGCATGAAACCCACTGAATGCATGAGACCCACTGAAGGCATGAAACCCACTGAATGCATGAGACCCACTGAGAGGATGAGACCCACTGAAGGCATGAAACCCACTGAAGGCATGAGACCCACTGAATGCATGAGACCCACTGAGAGCATGAAACCCACTGAATGCATGAGACCCACTGAGAGCATGAGACCCACTGAATGCGTGAAACCCACTGAAGGCATGAGACCCACTGAATGCATGAGACCCACTGAGAGCATAAGACCAACTGAGAGCATGAGACCCACTGAATGCATGAGACCCACTGAATGCATGAGACCCACTGAGAGCATGAAACCCACTGAATGCATGAACCCCACTGAATGCATGAGACCCACTGAGAGCATGAGACCCACTGAAGGCATGAGACCCACTGAAGGCATGAGACCCACTGATGGCATGAAACCCACTGAAGGCATGAAACCCACTGAAGGCATGAAACCCACTGAGAGCATGAGACCCACTGAGAGCATGAGATCCACTGAATGCATGAGACCCACTGAAGGCATGAAACCCACTGAATGCATGAGACCCACTGAATGCATGAGACCCACTGAGAGGATGAGACCCACTGAATGCATGAGACCCACTGAGAGCATGAGACCCACTGAAGGCATGAAACCCACTGAAGGCATGAAACCCACTGAATGCATGAGACCCACTGAGAGGATGAAACCCACTGAATGCAGGAGACCCACTGAGAGCATGAGACCCACTGAAGGCATGAGACCCAGTGAAGGCATGAAACCCACTGAAGGCATGAAACCCACTGAAGGCATGAGGCCCACTGAAGGCATGAGACCCACTGAATGCATGAGACCCGCTGAGAGCATGAAACCTACTGAAGGCATGAAACCCACTGAAGGCATGAAACCCACTGAATGCATGAGACCCACTGAATGCATGAAACCCACTGAATGCATGAGACCCACTGAGAGGATGAAACCCACTGAGAGGATGAAACCCACTGAAGGCATGAAACCCACTGAATGCATGAGACCCACTGAGAGCATGAGACCCACTGACGAGGTCCAGAGAGGGCGCCACTGGGTCCAGAGAGGGCGCCACTGGGTCCCAGGAGGGCGCAGGGATCAGAGGACATTAATGTCAATAAACGCTGTCAGAGCGTCACAACTCTACTTAAAAGGCAAAGCGGATTTTATTTGGTTCAAAGAGCCACCAGATAGAAGCTGAAAATCGGCCAATCAGATCCATCAGAATAGACTGACCCCAACCTGAGCGAGTGGGCGTGACTTTTCTGCAAGAGCAGACCGATTGGCGGGGGGGTGCTGCGTTCAAGAGCACTCAAATAACCACATACGCCCGCGATCACTGCTATGATACAGAGGGCACTATGAGGTACGGAGAAGAGAAGGACGTTTATTTGTTAAGTTTAATTCAGTATATCTACAATCCAAAGTGCTTTACATAAATTAAACATTAAAATGAAATAAAAATAAAAGCAAGGAAGAGGAGCTTAGCTGATTAACTGTTTCTTCTAAATATCAGCAGATTACTGGCCAGAGTATTTGGCAGAAGGTACCTCAAGGTACTTTGATTGTACCTCGAAGGTACCTCAAGGTACATTAATTGTACCTCGATTGTACCTCAAGGTACTTTGTACCTTGAAGGTTCCCTTAAGGTACTTTGATTGTACCTCGATTGTACCTCAAGGTACTTTGTACCTTGAAGGTTCCCTTAAGGTACTTTGATTGTACCTCGAAGGTACCTCAAGGTACTTTGATTGTACCTCGAAGGTACCTCAAGGTACTTTGATTGTACCTCAAAGGTACCTCAAGGTACATTGATTGTACCTCGATTGTACCTCAAGGTACTTTGTACCTTGGAGGTTCCCTTAAGGTACTTTGATTGTACCTCGAAGGTACCTCAAGGTACTTTGATTGTACCTCGAAGGTACCTCAAGGTACTTTGATTGTACCTCGAAGGTACCTCAAGGTACTTTGATTGTACCTCGAAGGTACCTCAAGGTACTTTGATTGTACCTCAAAGGTACCTCAAGGTACATTGATTGTACCTCGATTGTACCTCAAGGTACTTTGTACCTTGAAGGTTCCCTTAATGTACTTTGATTGTACCTCGAAGGTACCTCAAGGTACTTTGATTGTACCTCGAAGGTACCTCAAGGTACTTTGATTGTATCTCGATTGTACCTCAAGATACTTTGTACCTTGAAGGTTCCCTTAAGGTACTTTGATTGTACCTCGAAGGTACCTCAAGGTACTTTGATTGTACTTTGATTGTACCTCAAAGGTACCTCAAGGTACATTGATTGTACCTCGATTGTACCTCAAGGTACTTTGTACCTTGAAGGTTCCCTTAAGGTACGTTGATTGTACCTCGATTGTACCTCAAGGTACAAAGTACCTTGAAGGTTCCCTCAAGGTACTTTGATTGTACCTCGAAGGTACCTCAAGGTACTTTGATTGTACTTCAAGGTACTTTGATTGTACCTCGATTGTACCTCAAGGTACTTTGTACCTTGAAGGTTCCCTCAAGGTACTTTGATTGTACCTCGAAGGTACCTCAAGGTACTTTGATTGTACCTCAAGGTACTTTGTACCTTGAAGGTACCTCAAGGAACTTTGATTGTAGCTCGATTGTACCTCAAGGTACTTTGTACCTTGAAGGTTCCCTCAAGGTACTTTGATTGTACCTTGATTGTACCTCAAGGTACTTTGTACCTTGAAGGTTCCCTTAATGTAATTTGATTGTACCTCGAAGGTACCTCAAGGTACTTTGATTGTACCTCGAAGGTACCTCAAGGTACTTTGATTGTACCTCGAAGGTACCTCAAGGTACTTTGATTGTACCTCAAAAGTACCTCAAGGTACTTTGATTGTACCTCGATTGTACCTCAAGGTACTTTGTACCTTGAAGGTTCCCTTAAGGTACTTTGATTGTACCTCGATTGTACCTCAAGGTACTTTGTACCTTGAAGGTTCCCTTAAGGTACTTTGATTGTACCTCGAAGGTACCTCAAGGTACTTTGATTGTACCTCGAAGGTACCTCAAGGTACTTTGATTGTACCTCGAAGGTACCTCAAGGTACTTTGATTGTACCTCAAAGGTACCTCAAGGTACATTGATTGTACCTCGATTGTACCTCAAGGTACTTTGTACCTTGAAGGTTCCCTTAAGGTACTTTGATTGTACCTCGAAGGTACCTCAAGGTACTTTGATTGTACCTCGAAGGTACCTCAAGGTACTTTGATTGTACCTCGAAGGTACCTCAAGGTACTTTGATTGTACCTCGAAGGTACCTCAAGGTACTTTGATTGTACCTCGAAGGTACCTCAAGGTACTTTGATTGTACCTCAAAGGTACCTCAAGGTACTTTGATTGTACCTCGATTGTACCTCAAGGTACTTTGTACCTTGAAGGTTCCCTTAAGGTACTTTGATTGTACCTCGATTGTACCTCAAGGTACTTTGTACCTTGAAGGTTCCCTTAAGGTACTTTGATTGTACCTCGAAGGTACCTCAAGGTACTTTATTGTACCTCGAAGGTACCTCAAGGTACTTTGATTGTACCTCAAAGGTACCTCAAGGTACATTGATTGTACCTTGATTGTACCTCAAGGTACTTTGTACCTTGAAGGTTCCCTTAAGGTACTTTGATTGTACCTCGAAGGTACCTCAAGGTACTTTGATTGTACCTCGAAGGTACCTCAAGGTACTTTGATTGTACCTCGAAGGTACCTCAAGGTACTTTGATTGTACCTCGAAGGTACCTCAAGGTACTTTGATTGTACCTCAAGGGTACCTCAAGGTACATTGATTGTACCTCGATTGTACCTCAAGGTACTTTGTACCTTGAAGGTTCCCTTAATGTACTTTGATTGTACCTCGAAGGTACCTCAAGGTACTTTGATTGTACCTCGAAGGTACCTCAAGGTACTTTGATTGTACCTCGAAGGTACCTCAAGGTACTTTGATTGTACCTCAAAGGTACCTCAAGGTACTTTGATTGTACGTCGATTGTACCTCAAGGTACTTTGTACCTTGAAGGTTCCCTTAAGGTACTTTGATTGTACCTCGATTGTACCTCAAGATACTTTTGTACCTTGAAGGTTCCCTTAAGGTACTTTGATTGTACCTCGAAGGTACCTCAAGGTACTTTAATTGTACTTTGATTGTACCTCAAAGGTACCTCAAGGTACATTGATTGTACCTCTATTGTACCTCAAGGTACTTTGTACCTTGAAGGTTCCCTTAAGGTACTTTGATTGTACCTCGATTGTACCTCAAGGTCCTTTGTACCTTGAAGGTTCCCTCAAGGTACTTTGATTGTACCTTGAAGGTTCCCTTAAGGTACTTTGATTGTACCTCGATTGTACCTCAAGGTCCTTTGTACCTTGAAGGTTCCCTCAAGGTACTTTGATTGTACCTTGAAGGTTCCCTCAAGGTACTTTGATTGTACCTCAAAGGTACCTCAAGGTACTTTGATTGTACCTCAAAGGTACCTCAAGGTACTTTGATTGTACCTCGATTGTACCTCAAGGTACTTTGTACCTTGAAGGTTCCCTTAAGGTACGTTGATTGTACCTCGATTGTACCTCAAGGTACAAAGTACCTTGAAGGTTCCCTCAAGGTACTTTGATTGTACCTCGATTGTACCTCAAGGTACTTTGTACCTTGAAGGTTCCCTCAAGGTACTTTGATTGTACCTCGAAGGTACCTCAAGGTACTTTGATTGTACCTCAAGGTACTTTGTACCTTGAAGGTACCTCAAGGTACTTTGATTGTAGCTCGATTGTACCTCAAGGTACTTTGTACCTTGAAGGTTCCCTTAAGGTACTTTGACTGTACCTCGATTGTACCTCAAGGTACTTTGTACCTTGAAGGTTCCCTTAAGGTACTTTGATTGTACCTCGATTGTACCTCAAGGTACTTTGTACCTTGAAGGTTCCCTTAATGTACTTTGATTGTACCTCGAAGGTACCTCAAGGTACTTTGATTGTACCTCAAAGGTACCTCAAGGTACTTTGATTGTACCTCGATTGTACCTCAAGGTACTTTGTACCTTGAAGGTTCCCTTAAGGTACTTTGATTGTACCTCGAAGGTACCTCAAGGTACTTTGATTGTACCTCGAAGGTACCTCAAGGTACTTTGATTGTACCTCAAAGGTACCTCAAGGTACATTGATTGTACCTTGATTGTACCTCAAGGTACTTTGTACCTTGAAGGTTCCCTTAAGGTACTTTGATTGTACCTCGAAGGTACCTCAAGGTACTTTGATTGTACCTCGAAGGTACCTCAAGATACTTTGATTGTACCTCGAAGGTACCTCAAGGTACTTTGATTGTACCTCGAAGGTACCTCAAGGTACTTTGATTGTACCTCAAAGGTACCTCAAGGTACATTGATTGTACCTCGATTGTACCTCAAGGTACTTTGTACCTTGAAGGTTCCCTTAATGTACTTTGATTGTACCTCGAAGGTACCTCAAGGTACTTTGATTGTACCTCGAAGGTACCTCAAGGTACTTTGATTGTACCTCGAAGGTACCTCAAGGTACTTTGATTGTACCTCAAAGGTACCTCAAGGTACTTTGATTGTACCTCGATTGTACCTCAAGGTACTTTGTACCTTGAAGGTTCCCTTAAGGTACTTTGATTGTACCTCGATTGTACCTCAAGATACTTTTGTACCTTGAAGGTTCCCTTAAGGTACTTTGATTGTACCTCGAAGGTACCTCAAGGTACTTTGATTGTACTTTGATTGTACCTCAAAGGTACCTCAAGGTACATTGATTGTACCTCTATTGTACCTCAAGGTACTTTGTACCTTGAAGGTTCCCTTAAGGTACTTTGATTGTACCTCGATTGTACCTCAAGGTCCTTTGTACCTTGAAGGTTCCCTCAAGGTACTTTGATTGTACCTTGAAGGTTCCCTCAAGGTACTTTGATTGTACCTCAAAGGTACCTCAAGGTACTTTGATTGTACCTCAAAGGTACCTCAAGGTACTTTGTACCTTGAAGGTTCCCTTAAGGTACTTTGATTGTACCTCGATTGTACCTCAAGGTCCTTTGTACCTTGAAGGTTCCCTCAAGGTACTTTGATTGTACCTTGAAGGTTCCCTCAAGGTACTTTGATTGTACCTCAAAGGTACCTCAAGGTACTTTGATTGTACCTCAAAGGTACCTCAAGGTACTTTGATTGTACCTCGATTGTACCTCAAGGTACTTTGTACCTTGAAGGTTCCCTTAAGGTACGTTGATTGTACCTCGATTGTACCTCAAGGTACAAAGTACCTTGAAGGTTCCCTCAAGGTACTTTGATTGTACCTCGAAGGTACCTCAAGGTACTTTGATTGTACTTCAAGGTACTTTGATTGTACCTCGATTGTACCTCAAGGTACTTTGTACCTTGAAGGTTCCCTCAAGGTACTTTGATTGTACCTCGAAGGTACCTCAAGGTACTTTGATTGTACCTCAAGGTACTTTGTACCTTGAAGGTACCTCAAGGTACTTTGATTGTAGCTCGATTGTACCTCAAGGTACTTTGTACCTTGAAGGTTCCCTTAAGGTACTTTGATTGTACCTCGATTGTACCTCAAGGTACTTTGTACCTTGAAGGTTCCCTTAATGTACTTTGATTGTACCTCGAAGGTACCTCAAGGTACTTTGATTGTACCTCGAAGGTACCTCAAGGTACTTTGATTGTACCTCGAAGGTACCTCAAGGTACTTTGATTGTACCTCGATTGTACCTCAAGGTACTTTGTACCTTGAAGGTTCCCTTAAGGTACTTTGATTGTACCTCGATTGTACCTCAAGATACTTTGTACCTTGAAGGTTCCCTTAAGGTACTTTGATTGTACCTCGAAGGTACCTCAAGGTACTTTGATTGTACCTCGAAGGTACCTCAAGGTACTTTGATTGTACCTCAAAGGTACCTCAAGGTACTTTGATTGTACCTCAAAGGTACCTCAAGGTACTTTGATTGTACCTCAAAGGTACCTCAAGGTACTTTGATTGTACCTCAAAGGTACCTCAAGGTACTTTGATTGTACCTCGATTGTACCTCAAGGTACTTTGTACCTTGAAGGTTCCCTTATGGTACGTTGATTGTACCTCGAAGGTACCTCAAGGTACTTTGATTGTACCTCGAAGGTACCTCAAGGTACTTTGATTGTACCTCAAAGGTACCTCAAGGTACTTTGAATGTACCTCAAAGGTACCTCAAGGTACTTTGATTGTACCTCAAAGGTACCTCAAGGTACTTTGATTGTACCTCAAAGGTACCTCAAGGTACTTTGATTGTACCTCAAAGGTACCTCAAGGTACTTTGATTGTACCTCAAAGGTACCTCAAGGTACTTTGATTGTACCTCGATTGTACCTCAAGGTACTTTGTACCTCGAAGGTACCTCAAGGTACTTTGATTGTACTACAAGGTACTTTGATTGTACCTCGATTGTACCTCAAGGTACTTTGTACCTTGAAGGTTCCCTCAAGGTACTTTGATTGTACCTCGAAGGTACCTCAAGGTACTTTGATTGTACCTCGATTGTACCTCAAGGTACTTTGTACCTTGAAGGTTCCCTTAAGGTACTTTGATTGTACCTTGAAGGTACCTCAAGGTACTTTGATTGTACCTTGAAGGTATCTCAAGGTACTTTGATTGTACCTCGAAGGTACCTCAAGGTAGTTTGATTGTACCTTGAAGGTACCTCAAGGTACTTCATCATGTTGAATCTTAGCAAAGTTCGGAGCTGCAGCCTGGACTATAAAAACCAGCTAGGCGGGTTTTCAGCTTCAGAACCCCCCCCCCCCCCCCCCCCCACTTGATGTCTTCTCGTGTTCTGTTGTTTGTCCGCAGTAAGTTCCGGCTGTCCTACTATCCCCACCGCCTGGAGAACTTTGCTGAGCTCCTGAAAGACGCATTCAAAGGCAAAATGGAGCACACCATCTATGGAGACTTCAAGGCGTATCGTCCGGGTCAGGCCCAGACTCCGTGCTACTTCATCCACGTGTGTAAGAAGACGGCCTGATGGGACCGACCTCCGACCTCTGGATGGAGGAAGGGGGTGGATTTCAGTGGGTCATGACATGTTTAAGTTGACCTTTGGTTGGGCAGACATGTTAGAGCAGCAACAGATAAAGGTGCATCATCATCTCTGGTTCTGCTGGTGTTCAAGCCCTCCTCCAGCTCATCCATTGTCTTTAAGCTCAGCTGTTTCTAAGATGTCTTCTGGACCGTTTCCTGCTTTTGCTTCTCTGCTGCAGATCTTATTGAAGCTTTTATTGGCCTGGTTTAAGACCGGTTTAAGAAGGATTCCCCCCCTACCAGGCCCCAAGCAGGTTAAACAGCTGGTCCGGTTAACTTCCGCCTTAAAGATCCAATATGTTTTAAATCTACTTTCCTTTCCTCTGAGATGGTAACAGTACAAACCTTTGCACGAATGTCTGAGCTTGGCTGAACCGACCAAAACTCTAGTTCTAGTGACCCCATGACTGAAGCTGATTCATTTCCCAAAGAGCCTCTGTTCACAAGCAAACTGGTCCAACACTGAGGGCAACTCAGGGAAAGTTGGTACCAAGATGCGTCTGGCTGGACGGACCGCCAGCCGCGATCAAAGTCCTTGTATGATTCAGTCTTCTGGTTGTTTTGGTGTTTAATAAAAGGTTTTAAATCAAAAACGGGTCGTTGGGTCATATTCAAGGTTTCAGGAGGACCTCGTCCATCTGCTGTCAACCCAGAACTTCTAAGCTTCCCAAAGTGGATATAAGGCATGACTAGATACACTGATGGAAATACCATGAAATAGGCAAGGAATTGATCTAATACATGATTCAGGTATGTCATATACCATTCAGTTGTAAAATGCGGTTATTTAATGAGGTTATTTCATCATTAAATCAATTCAGTTTATATATATATATATATATATATATATATATATATATATATATATATATATATATATATATATATAGTGCCAATTCTCATCATATCATCTCAGGTCACTTTACAGACACAGTTCAACCAGATCATCCAGTCAGATTGGTTCAGAAGATGAAAGAGAGATCTTCCAGCTAGTCAGAGAAACAGGACTACACTGAAAAACAGGCCAAGCTCCAGCATCTAGAAACAAAAGCGTTGATGGCAGTGACTTTTTTTAGCACCAATTTGTACCTTATCACAGATGTCCTCACCTCCATGCTCTATTCTCTAACTGCATTATGACCTGATGATGATGCTAGCCTTAATTAACCAGATATTAGAAATGGAACAAGAAATTTGACAACAGTGGCGGTTCCAAGAAATGTTGACGTGTGGTCAGTGTAAAACTATGCAATCCTGTTCATAGTGGAGATAGATGGTGATTCCATCAGTCAGAACTTTATTTTCTGTGCAAAGAAAAGAACAAGATGTTGAGCCCAGATCTGGATAGATGGAGTTTGGCTCTACTGTGAAGGTCTCCACAAATCGTTACCAGAAACACTTACAGTTAACAACATATAATGTTATGAAATAATTCCAGTCTAAATTGTTATGAGAAGGATTATTTTTATCCTAAACTCTCCCTAATAGGAAAAACAAACCTCCCTCAGACACCTTGCAGCTCTGAGGTCTGAATAAAAGAAACTCAGGTCAATATATCGAAAATGGAATTAATAGAAATTGATGGCAGTAAAAAACATTTGAGTTGAGTTCTTTTGAAGATTCACCATGTAGAGCAAGTTTGGTGTTATCAGTGTGATGCAGAATCTCTGTGACATGATTTAGAGTTTTCTCATCAGTTCATCAGTGTGATGGCGGTGGGGAAGAAGCTGCTGCAGAACCTGCTGGTGGGGGGTGAGGGGTCATTGATGATGTCACGGGCTCGGGACACGCAGCGCTGGGATGAAATGTCTTTAATGGAGGGAAGAGGAGCCCCCATGATCCTCTCTGCTGTTCTCACCTTCTTCCAGTCTGAGGCGCTGCAGCCTCCACACCACACAGTGAGACAGCTGCTCAGAACGCTCTCTATGGTGCTTCTGGAGAAGGTGGGGAGGATGGGGGGGGGGGCAGGAAGTCCAAGCGCTTTTGGGCACTTTGGACCAGTGAGGTGGTGTTTCCAGTCCAGGTGAGGGTGTCTGTGATGAATGTGGTGCTGCTGACCACCTCTGCAGCTGAGCTGTTAATGAGCAGTGGAGCGTGGTTAGGCCGGTTCTTCCTGAAGTCCACCATGATCTCCTTGGTCTTCTCCACCTTCAGGATCAGGCTGTTATCTCTGCACCACCAGCTGCTCCACCTCCTCTCTGTAGTCCAGGTCGTTGTCGTCTCTGATGAGGCCCACCACCGTGGTGTCGTCTGCAAACTTCACCATGTGGTCGGTGGTGAACCTGGGGACGCAGTTGTGAGTCATCAGGGTGAACGGCAGGGGGCTCAGGACGCAGCCCTGAGGGGAGGGGCTTAGACTGATGACATCAGAGGTGTTCTGTCCAACCCGGATTGACTGAGGTCTGTTGGTGAGCACGTCTAGCAGCCAATAGCAGAGGGGTGTATTGAAGCCCAGCTGTTCCAGTTTGCCCATCAGATGCTGTGGGATGATTCAATTCTATTCATTTTATTTCTATGACTCCAATTCACATCATGTTATCTCAGGGCACTTTAGTGTGAGCGGCCATCTGCTGAGGCCGACTCGGGTTCAAGGAGACAGAAGCAGACAGAAAAAGAAGCATAGATACAAAAGGCAACTGTCAACCAGCTCCACAGGCGGCCCCGTCCAGGAAACACACAGCCAGGCAGACGAGCTCCGAGCCAGCTCCCATGTCAGAGGATGAAGAGAGCACATCCAGTTAGTCACAGTCAGAGAAACAGGACTACACTGGAAAACAGGCCAAGCTCCAACATCTAGAAACAAAGGTGTTGATGGCAGAAGCACAGCTGATATTTCTCTCCAGGATGGAGTCACAGCCAAACAGGAACAGACCAGATGAAGCTACTATGAGAAAAAGCAGAGAGAGCAGACCGTTAGAGATTGAACTAACAGATTCTGCAGAGTGGGAGAACAGAGATAGAATGAAGCAGAATGATGAAAAAGGGGTCCCTATGTCCTCCAGCAGTCTAAGCCTATAGCAGCATAACTATAGAGATAGCTCAGGATAACCTGAGCCACTCTAACTAGAAGCTTTATCAAAAAGGAAGGTTTTAAGTCTAGCCTTAAAAGTAGACTGGATGTCTGCCTCACGGACTAAAGCGCAGATCACTGCGGTTGCCTTGAAGCCCTCAATGTGCTGAATCTAATTCTGGGTCCGATCTAACAGAAAATAATCAGACTACGCAGAAATTCAGCAGTAATTTCATGGGTCTGACAAGAACAGAGATGCAGTTCTAAATAAAATTATATCTGCTTTGGGGGGAAAATACAAAATTGCAAAAAAACAAACAAGTTGGTTTGGAGTAGCACAGTGAGTATAAAGTGGGCAGGGCCTAAAGGCATGAAACCCACTGAGAGCATGAGACCCACTGAATGCATGAAACCCACAGAGAGCATGAGACCCACTGAGAGCATGAGACCCACTGAATGCATGAAACCCACTGAGAGCATGAGACCCACTGAATGCATGAAACCCACTGAGAGCATGAGACCCACTGAATGCATGAAACCCACTGAGAGCATGAGACCCACTGAGAGCATGAGACCCACTGAATGCATGAAACCCACTGAGATCATGAGACCCACTGAATGCATGAAACCCACCGAGACCATGAGACCCACTGAGAGCATGAGACCCACTGAATGCATGAAACCCACTGAGAGCATGAGACCCACTGAATGCATGAGACCAACTGAGAGCATGAGACCCACTGAGAGCATGAGACCCACTGAATGCATGAGACCCACTGAATGCATGAGACCACTGAGAGCATGAGACCCACTGAGAGCATGAGACCCACTGAATGCATGAGACCACTGAGAGCATGAGACCCACTAAGGGCATGAGACCCACTGAATGCATGAGACCCACTGAGAGCATGAGACCCACTGAATGCATGAGACCCACTGAATGCATGAGGCCCACTGAGAGCATGAGACCCACTGAGAGCATGAGACCCACTGAATGCATGAGACCCACTGAGAGCATGAGACCCACTGAATACATGAGACCTACTGAGAGCATGAGACCCACTGAGAGGATGAGACCCACTGAAGGCATGAAACCCACTGAAGGCATGAAACCCAATGAATGCATGAAACCCACTGAGAGCATGAGACCCACTGAGCATGAGACCCACTGAATGCATGAAACCCACTGAAGGCATGAAACCCAATGAATGCATGACACCCACTGAATGCATGAGACCCACTGAGAGCATGAGACCCACTGAGCATGAGACCCACTGAATGCATGAAACCCACTGAATGCATGAGACCCACTAAGAGCATGAGACCCACTGAGAGGATGAGACCCACTGAGAGCATGAGACCCACTGAAGGCATGAAACCCAATGAATGCATGAAACCCACTGAATGCATGAGACCCACTGAATGCATGAAACCCACTGAGAGGATGAGACCCACTGAAGGCATGAAACACAATGACTGCATGAGACCCACTGAATGCATGAACCCCCTGAATGCATGAGACCCACTGAATGCATGAAACCCACTGAATGCATGAAACCCACTGAGAGCATGAGACCCACTGAATGCATGAAACCCACTGAGAGCATGAGACCCACTGAATGCATGAGACCCACTGAGAGGATGAGACCCACTGAATGCATGAAACCCACTGAGAGCATGAGACCCACTGAATGCATGAAACCCACTGAATGCATGAGACCCACTTAGAGCATGAGACCCACTGAATGCATGAAACCCACTGAGAGCATGAGACCCACTGAATGCATGAAACCCACTGAGAGCATGAGACCCACTGAGCATGAGACCCACTGAATGCATGAGACTCACTGAATGCATGAAACCCACTGAATGCATGAGACCCACTGAATGCATGAAACCCCCTGAGAGCATGAGACCCACTGAATGCATGAGACCCACTGAATGCATGAAACCCACTGAATGCATGAGACCCACTGAGAGCATGAGACCCACTGAAGGCATGAAACCTACTGAATGCATGAAACCCACTGAATGCATGAAACCCACTGAATGCATGAGACCCACTGAGAGCATGAGACCCACTGAGAGGATGAGACCCACTGAAGGCATGAAACCCACTGAAGTCATGAAACCCAATGAATGCATGAAACCCACTGAGAGCATGAGACCCACTGAATGCATGAGACCCACTGAGAGCATGAGACCCACTGAGCATGAGACCCACTGAATGCATGAAACCCACTGAATGCATGAGACCCACTAAGAGCATGAGACCCACTGAGAGGATGAGACCCACTGAGAGCATGAGACCCACTGAGAGCATGAGACCCACTGAATGCATGAGACCCACTGAAGGCATGAAACCCAATGAATGCATGAAACCCACTGAATGCATGAGACCCACTGAATGCATGAAACCCACTGAGAGGATGAGACCCACTGAAGGCATGAAACCCAATGAATGCATGAAACCCACTGAATGCATGAGACCCACTGAATGCATGAAACCCACTGAGAGGATGAGACCCACTGAAGGCATGAAACACAATGAATGCATGAGACCCACTGAATGCATGAGACCCACTGAATGCATGAAACCCACTGAATGCATGAAACCCACTGAGAGCATGAGACCCACTGAATGCATGAAACCCACTGAGAGCATGAGACCCACTGAATGCATGAGACCCACTGAATGCATGAGACCCACTGAGAGGATGAGACCCACTGAATGCCTGAGACCCACTGAATGCATGAAACCCACTGAATGCATGAAACCCACTGAGAGCATGAGACCCACTGAATGCATGAAACCCACTGAGAGCATGAGACCCACTGAATGCATGAAACCCACTGAGAGCATGAGACCCACTGAATGCATGAAACCCACTGAGAGCATGAAACCCAATGAATGCATGAGACCCACTGAGAGCATGAGACCCACTGAATGCATGAAACCCACTGAGAGGATGAGACCCACTGAGAGCATGAGACCCACTGAGAGCATGAGACCCACTGAATGCATGAGACCCACTGAATGCATGAGACCCACTGAGAGGATGAGACCCACTGAAGGCATGAAACCCAATAAATGCATGAAACCCACTGAGAGCATGTGACCCATTGAGAGCATGAGACCCACTGAATGTATGAGACCCACTGAGAGGATGAGACCCACTGAGAGCATGAGACCCACTGAGAGCATGAGACCCACTGAATGCATGAAACCCACTGAATGCATGAGACCCACTGAGAGGATGAGACCCACTGAAGGCATGAAACCCAATAAATGCATGAAACCCACTGAGAGCATGAGACCCATTGAGAGCATGAGACCCACTGAATGTATGAGACCCACTGAGAGTATGAGACCCACTGAGCATGAGACCCACTGAATGCATGAAACCCACTGAATGCATGAGACCCACTGAGAGCATGAGACCCACTGAGAGGATGAGACCCACTGAATGCATGAGACCCACTGAGAGGATGTGACCCACTGAATGCATGAGACCCACTGAATGCATGAGACCCACTGAAGGCATGAAACCCAATGAATGCATGAGACCCACTGAATGCATGAAACCAACTGAGAGGATGAGACCCACTGAAGGCATGAAACCCAATGAATGCATGAGACACACTGAATGCATGAAACCCACTGAATGCATGAGACCCACTGAGAGCATGAGACCCACTGAATGCATGAGACCCACTGAAGGCATGAATGCCAATGAATGCATGAGACCCACTGAATGCATGAAACCCACTGAATGCATGAGACCCACTGAGAGCATGAGACCCACTGAAGGCTTGAAACCCACTGAATGCATGAGACCCACTGAGAGCATGAGACCCACTGAATGCATGAAGCCCCCTGAGAGCATGAGACCCACTGAATGCATGAGACCCACTGAATGCATGAAACCCACTGAATGCATGAGACCCACTGAATGCATGAGACCCACTGAATGCATGAAACCCACTGAATGCATGAAACCCACTGAGAGCATGAGACCCACTGAATGCATGAAACCCACTGAGAGCATGAGACCCACTGAATGCATGAGACCCACTGAGAGGATGAGACCCACTGAATGCCTGAGACCCACTGAATGCATGAAACCCACTGAATGCATGAAACCCACTGAGAGCATGAGACCCACTGAATGCATGAAACCCACTGAGAGCATGAGACCCACTGAATGCATGAAACCCACTGAGAGCATGAGACCCACTGAATGCATGAAACCCACTGAGAGCATGAAACCCAATGAATGCATGAGACCCACTGAGAGCATGAGACCCACTGAACGCATGAAACCCACTGAGAGGATGAGACCCACTGAGAGCATGAGACCCACTGAGAGCATGAGACCCACTGAATGCATGAGACCCACTGAATGCATGAGACCCACTGAGAGGATGAGACCCACTGAAGGCATGAAACCCAATAAATGCATGAAACCCACTGAGAGCATGAGACCCATTGAGAGCATGAGACCCACTGAATGTATGAGACCCACTGAGAGCATGAGACCCACTAAGCATGAGACCCACTGAATGCATGAAACCCACTGAATGCATGAGACCCACTGAGAGCATGAGACCCACTGAGAGGATGAGACCCACTGAATGCATGAGACCCACTGAGAGGATGAGACCCACTGAATGCATGAGACCCACTGAATGCATGAGACCCACTGAAGGCATGAAACCCAATGAATGCATGAAACCCACTGAATGCATGAGACCCACTGAATGCATGAAACCAACTGAGAGGATGAGACCCACTGAAGGCATGAAACCCAATGAATGCATGAGACACACTGAATGCATGAAACCCACTGAATGCATGAGACCCACTGAGAGCATGAGACCCACTGAATGCATGAGACCCACTGAAGGCATGAATGCCAATGAATGCATGAGACCCACTGAATGCATGAAACCCACTGAATGCATGAGACCCACTGAGAGCATGAGACCCACTGAATGCATGAGACCCACTGAGAGCATGAGACCCACTGAAGGCTTGAAACCCACTGAATGCATGAGACCCACTGAGAGCATGAGACCCACTGAATGCATGAAGCCCCCTGAGAGCATGAGACCCACTGAATGCATGAGACCCACTGAATGCATGAAACCCACTGAATGCATGAGACCCACTGAATGCATGAGACCCACTGAATGCATGAAACCCCCTGAGAGCATGAGACCCACTGAATGCATGAGACCCACTGAATGCATGAAACCCACTGAATGCATGAGACCCACTGAGAGCATGAAACCCACTGAGAGCATGAGACCCACTGAATGCATGAGACCCACTGAATCCATGAGACCCACTGAATGCATGAAACCCACTGAGAGCATGAGACCCACTGAATGCATGAAACCCACTGAGAGCATGAGACCCACTGAATGCATGAGACCCACTGAATGCATGAGACCCACTGAATGCATGAAACCCACTGAGAGCATGAGACCCACTGAATGCATGAGACCTACTGAGAGCATGAGACCCACTGAATGCATGAGACCCACTGAGAGCATGAGACCCACTGAGAGCATGAGACCCACTGATTGCATGAAACCCACTGAGAGCATGAGACCCACTGAATCTATGAAACCCACTGAGAGCATCAGACCCACTGAATGCATGAGACCCACTGAGAGGATGAGACCCACTTAAGGCATGAGACCAAATGAATGCATGAAACCCACTGAATGCATGAGACCCACTGAATGCATGAAACCCACTGAATGCATGAGACCCACTGAGAGCATGAGACCCACTGAGAGCATGAGACCCACTGAGAGCATGAGACCCACTGAATGCATGAGACCCACTGACGGCATGAGACCCACTGAATGCATGAGACCCACTGAATGCATGAAACCCACTGAGAGCATGAGACCCACTGAGAGGATGAGATCCACTGAAGGCATGAAACCCAATGAATGCATGAAACCCACTGAGAGGATGAGACCCACTGAGAGCATGAGACCCACTGAATGCATGAAACCCACTGAGAGCATGAGACCCACTAAATGCATGAAACCCACTGAGAGCATGAGACCCACTGAATGCATGAAACCCACTGAGAGCATTAGACCCACTGAGAGCATTAGACCCACTGAAGGCATGAGACCCACTGAGAGCACGAGACCCACTGAATGCATGAGACCCACTGAGAGCATGAGACCCACTGAATGCATGAAACCCACTGAGAGCATGAGACCCACTAAATGCATGAAACCCACTGAGAGCATGAGACCCACTGAATGCATGAAACCCACTGAGAGCATTAGACCCACTGAATGCATGAGACCCACTGAATGCATGAGACCCACTGAGAGCATGAGACCCACTGAGAGCATGAGACCCACTGAATGCATGAGACCCACTGAAGGCATGAAACCCACTGAATGCATGAGACCCACTGAAGGCATGAAAACCACTGAATGCATGAGACCCACTGAGAGCATGAGACCCACTGAGAGCATGAGACCCACTGAATGCATGAGATCCACTGAAGGCATGAAACCCACTGAATGCATGAGACCCACTGAGAGCATGATACCCACTGAATGCATGAGACCCACTGAGAGCATGATACCCACTGAATGCATGAGACCCACTGAGAGCATAAGACCCACTGAGAGGATCAGACCCACTGAAGGCATGAAACCCAATAAGTGCATGAAACCCACTGAGAGCATGAGACCCACTGAATGCATGAGACCCACTGAGAGCATGAGACCCACTGAGCATGAGACCCACTGAATGCATGAAACCCACTTAATGCATGAGACCCAATGAGAGCATGAGACCCACTGAGAGCATGAGACCCACTGAGAGCATGAGACCCACTGAATGCATGAGACCTACTGAAGGCATGAAACCCAATGAATGCATGAAACCCTCAGAGGATGAGACCCACTGAAGGCATGAAACCCAATGAATGCATGAGACCCACTGAATGCATGAAACCCCCTGAATACATGAGACCCACTGAATGCATGAAACCCACTGAATGCATGAGACCCATTGAGAGCATGAGACCCACTGAATGCATGAGACCCACTGAGAGCATGAGACCCACTGAAGGCTTGAACCCCCCTGAGAGCATGAGACCCACTGAATGCTTGAGACCCACTGAATGCATGAGACCCAATGAATGCATGAAACCCTCTGAGAGGATGAGACCCACTGAAGGCATGAAACCCAATGAATGCATGAGACCCACTGAATGCATGAAACCCCTGAATGCATGAGACCCACTGAATGCATGAAACCCACTGAGAGCATGAGACCCACTGAGAGCATGAGACCCACTGATTGCATGAAACCCACTGAGAGCATGAGACCCACTGAATCTATGAAACCCACTGAGAGCATCAGACCCACTGAATGCATGAGACCCACTGAGAGGATGAGACCCACTTAAGGCATGAGACCAAATGAATGCATGAAACCCACTGAATGCATGAGACCCACTGAATGCATGAAACCCACTGAATGCATGAGACCCACTGAGAGCATGAGACCCACTGAGAGCATGAGACCCACTGAGAGCATGAGACCCACTGAATGCATGAGACCCACTGACGGCATGAGACCCACTGAATGCATGAGACCCACTGAATGCATGAAACCCACTGAGATCATGAGACCCACTGAGAGGATGAGATCCACTGAAGGCATGAAACCCAATGAATTGCATGAAACCCACTGAGAGGATGACACCCACTGAGAGCATGAGACCCACTGAGAGCACGAGACCCACTGAATGCATGAGACCCACTGAGAGCATGAGACCCACTGAATGCATGAGATCCACTGAAGGCATGAAACCCACTGAATGCATGAGACCCACTGAGAGCATGATACCCACTGAATGCATGAGACCCACTGAGAGCATAAGACCCACTGAGAGGATGAGACCCACTGAAGGCATGAAACCCAATAAGTGCATGAAACCCACTGAGAGCATGAGACCCACTGAATGCATGAGACCCACTGAGAGCATGAGACCCACTGAGCATGAGACCCACTGAATGCATGAAACCCACTTAATGCATGAGACCCAATGAGAGCATGAGACCCACTGAGAGCATGAGACCCACTGAGAGCATGAGACCCACTGAATGCATGAGACCCACTGAAGGCATGAAACCCAATGAATGCATGAAACCCTCAGAGGATGAGACCCACTGAAGGCATGAAACCCAATGAATGCATGAGACCCACTGAATGCATGAAACCCCCTGAATACATGAGACCCACTGAATGCATGAAACCCACTGAATGCATGAGACCCATTGAGAGCATGAGACCCACTGAATGCATGAGACCCACTGAGAGCATGAGACCCACTGAATCTATGAAACCCACTGAGAGCATCAGACCCACTGAATGCATGAGACCCACTGAGAGGATGAGACCCACTTAAGGCATGAGACCAAATGAATGCATGAAACCCACTGAATGCATGAGACCCACTGAATGCATGAAACCCACTGAATGCATGAGACCCACTGAATGCATGAAACCCTCTGAGAGGATGAGACCCACTGAAGGCATGAAACCCAATGAATGCATGAGACCCACTGAATGCATGAAACCCCTGAATGCATGAGACCCACTGAATGCATGAAACCCACTGAGAGCATGAGACCCACTGAGAGCATGAGACCCACTGATTGCATGAAACCCACTGAGAGCATGAGACCCACTGAATCTATGAAACCCACTGAGAGCATCAGACCCACTGAATGCATGAGACCCACTGAGAGGATGAGACCCACTTAAGGCATGAGACCAAATGAATGCATGAAACCCACTGAATGCATGAGACCCACTGAATGCATGAAACCCACTGAATGCATGAGACCCACTGAGAGCATGAGACCCACTGAGAGCATGAGACCCACTGAGAGCATGAGACCCACTGAATGCATGAGACCCACTGACGGCATGAGACCCACTGAATGCATGAGACCCACTGAATGCATGAAACCCACTGAGAGCATGAGACCCACTGAGAGCATGAGACCCACTGAGAGCATGAGACCCACTGAATGCATGAGACCCACTGACGGCATGAGACCCACTGAATGCATGAGACCCACTGAATGCATGAGACCCACTGAATGCATGAAACCCACTGAGAGCATGAGACCCACTGAGACGATGAGATCCACTGAAGGCATGAAACCCAATGAATGCATGAAACCCACTGAGAGGATGAGACCCACTGAGAGCATGAGACCCACTGAATGCATGAAACCCACTGAGAGCATGAGACCCACTAAATGCATGAAACCCACTGAGAGGATGAGACCCACTGAATGCATGAAACCCACTGAGAGCATTAGACCCACTGAGAGCATTAGACCCACTGAAGGCATGAGACCCACTGAGAGCACGAGACCCACTGAATGCATGAGACCCACTGAGAGCATGAGACCCACTGAATGCATGAAACCCACTGAGAGCATGAGACCCACTAAATGCATGAAACCCACTGAGAGCATGAGACCCACTGAATGCATGAAACCCACTGAGAGCATTAGACCCACTGAATGCATGAGACCCACTGAATGCATGAGACCCACTGAGAGCATGAGACCCAATGAGAGCATGAGACCCACTGAATGCATGAGACCCACTGAAGGCATGAAACCCACTGAATGCATGAGACCCACTGAAGGCATGAAAACCACTGAATGCATGAGACCCACTGAGAGCATGAGACCCACTGAGAGCATGAGACCCACTGAATGCATGAGATCCACTGAAGGCATGAAACCCACTGAATGCATGAGACCCACTGAGAGCATGATACCCACTGAATGCATGAGACCCACTGAGAGCATAAGACCCACTGAGAGGATGAGACCCACTGAAGGCATGAAACCCAATAAGTGCATGAAACCCACTGAGAGCATGAGACCCACTGAATGCATGAGACCCACTGAGAGCATGAGACCCACTGAGCATGAGACCCACTGAATGCATGAAACCCACTTAATGCATGAGACCCAATGAGAGCATGAGACCCACTGAGAGCATGAGACCCACTGAGAGCATGAGACCCACTGAATGCATGAGACCCAATGAATGCATGAGACCCACTGAATGCATGAAACCCCCTGAATACATGAGACCCACTGAATGCATGAAACCCACTGAATGCATGAGACCCATTGAGAGCATGAGACCCACTGAATGCATGAGACCCACTGAGAGCATGAGACCCACTGAAGGCTTGAACCCCCCTGAGAGCATGAGACCCACTGAATGCATGAGACCCACTGAATGCATGAAACCCTCTGAGAGGATGAGACCCACTGAAGGCATGAAACCCAATGAATGCATGAGACCCACTGAATGCATGAAACCCCTGAATGCATGAGACCCACTGAATGCATGAAACCCACTGAGAGCATGAGACCCACTGAGAGCATGAGACCCACTGATTGCATGAAACCCACTGAGAGCATGAGACCCACTGAATCTATGAAACCCACTGAGAGCATCAGACCCACTGAATGCATGAGACCCACTGAGAGGATGAGACCCACTTAAGGCATGAGACCAAATGAATGCATGAAACCCACTGAATGCATGAGACCCACTGAACGCATGAAACCCACTGAATGCATGAGACCCACTGAGAGCATGAGACCCACTGAGAGCATGAGACCCACTGAGAGCATGACACCCACTGAATGCATGAGACCCACTGACGGCATGAGACCCACTGAATGCATGAGACCCACTGAATGCATGAAACCCACTGAGAGCATGAGACCCACTGAGAGGATGAGATCCACTGAAGGCATGAAACCCAATGAATTGCATGAAACCCACTGAGAGGATGAGACCCACTGAGAGCATGAGACCCACTGAGAGCACGAGACCCACTGAATGCATGAGACCCACGGAGAGCATGAGACCCACTAAATGCATGAGATCCACTGAAGGCATGAAACCCACTGAATGCATGAGACCCACTGAGAGCATGATACCCACTGAATGCATGAGACCCACTGAGAGCATAAGACCCACTGAGAGGATGAGACCCACTGAAGGCATGAAACCCAATAAGTGCATGAAACCCACTGAGAGCATGAGACCCACTGAATGCATGAGACCCACTGAGAGCATGAGACCCACTGAGCATGAGACCCACTGAATGCATGAAACCCACTTAATGCATGAGACCCAATGAGAGCATGAGACCCACTGAGAGCATGAGACCCACTGAGAGCATGAGACCCACTGAATGCATGAGACCCACTGAAGGCATGAAACCCAATGAATGCATGAAACCCTCAGAGGATGAGACCCACTGAAGGCATGAAACCCAATGAATGCATGAGACCCACTGAATGCATGAAACCCCCTGAATACATGAGACCCACTGAATGCATGAAACCCACTGAATGCATGAGACCCATTGAGAGCATGAGACCCACTGAATGCATGAGACCCACTGAGAGCATGAGACCCACTGAAGGCTTGAACCCCCCTGAGAGCATGAGACCCACTGAATGCATGAGACCCACTGAATGCATGAGACCCACTGAATGCATGAAACCCTCTGAGAGGATGAGACCCACTGAAGGCATGAAACCCAATGAATGCATGAGACCCACTGAATGCATGAAACCCCTGAATGCATGAGACCCACTGAATGCATGAAACCCACTGAGAGCATGAGACCCACTGAGAGCATGAGACCCACTGATTGCATGAAACCCACTGAGAGCATGAGACCCACTGAATCTATGAAACCCACTGAGAGCATCAGACCCACTGAATGCATGAGACCCACTGAGAGGATGAGACCCACTTAAGGCATGAGACCAAATGAATGCATGAAACCCACTGAATGCATGAGACCCACTGAATGCATGAAACCCACTGAATGCATGAGACCCACTGAGAGGATGAGACCCACTTAAGGCATGAGACCAAATGAATGCATGAAACCCACTGAATGCATGAGACCCACTGAATGCATGAAACCCACTGAATGCATGAGACCCACTGAGAGCATGAGACCCACTGAGAGCATGAGACCCACTGAGAGCATGAGACCCACTTAATGCATGAGACCCACTGACGGCATGAGACCCACTGAATGCATGAGACCCACTGAATGCATGAAACCCACTGAGCGCATGAGACCCACTGAGAGGATGAGATCCACTGAAGGCATGAAACCCAATGAATTGCATGAAACCCACTGAGAGCATGATACCCACTGAGAGCATGAGACCCACTGAGAGCATGAGACCCACTGAATGCATGAGATCCACTGAAGGCATGAAACCCACTGAATGCATGAGACCCACTGAGAGCATGATACCCACTGAATGCATGAGACCCACTGAGAGCATAAGACCCACTGAGAGGATGAGACCCACTGAAGGCATGAAACCCAATAAGTGCATGAAACCCACTGAGAGCATGAGACCCACTGAATGCATGAGACCCACTGAGAGCATGAGACCCACTGAGCATGAGACCCACTGAATGCATGAAACCCACTTAATGCATGAGACCCAATGAGAGCATGAGACCCACTGAGAGCATGAGACCCACTGAGAGCATGAGACCCACTGAATGCATGAGACCCAATGAATGCATGAGACCCACTGAATGCATGAAACCCCCTGAATACATGAGACCCACTGAATGCATGAAACCCACTGAATGCATGAGACCCATTGAGAGCATGAGACCCACTGAATGCATGAGACCCACTGAGAGCATGAGACCCACTGAAGGCTTGAACCCCCCTGAGAGCATGAGACCCACTGAATGCATGAGACCCACTGAATGCATGAAACCCTCTGAGAGGATGAGACCCACTGAAGGCATGAAACCCAATGAATGCATGAGACCCACTGAATGCATGAAACCCCTGAATGCATGAGACCCACTGAATGCATGAAACCCACTGAGAGCATGAGACCCACTGAGAGCATGAGACCCACTGATTGCATGAAACCCACTGAGAGCATGAGACCCACTGAATCTATGAAACCCACTGAGAGCATCAGACCCACTGAATGCATGAGACCCACTGAGAGGATGAGACCCACTTAAGGCATGAGACCAAATGAATGCATGAAACCCACTGAATGCATGAGACCCACTGAACGCATGAAACCCACTGAATGCATGAGACCCACTGAGAGCATGAGACCCACTGAGAGCATGAGACCCACTGAGAGCATGACACCCACTGAATGCATGAGACCCACTGACGGCATGAGACCCACTGAATGCATGAGACCCACTGAATGCATGAAACCCACTGAGAGCATGAGACCCACTGAGAGGATGAGATCCACTGAAGGCATGAAACCCAATGAATTGCATGAAACCCACTGAGAGGATGAGACCCACTGAGAGCATGAGACCCACTGAGAGCACGAGACCCACTGAATGCATGAGACCCACGGAGAGCATGAGACCCACTAAATGCATGAGATCCACTGAAGGCATGAAACCCACTGAATGCATGAGACCCACTGAGAGCATGATACCCACTGAATGCATGAGACCCACTGAGAGCATAAGACCCACTGAGAGGATGAGACCCACTGAAGGCATGAAACCCAATAAGTGCATGAAACCCACTGAGAGCATGAGACCCACTGAATGCATGAGACCCACTGAGAGCATGAGACCCACTGAGCATGAGACCCACTGAATGCATGAAACCCACTTAATGCATGAGACCCAATGAGAGCATGAGACCCACTGAGAGCATGAGACCCACTGAGAGCATGAGACCCACTGAATGCATGAGACCCACTGAAGGCATGAAACCCAATGAATGCATGAAACCCTCAGAGGATGAGACCCACTGAAGGCATGAAACCCAATGAATGCATGAGACCCACTGAATGCATGAAACCCCCTGAATACATGAGACCCACTGAATGCATGAAACCCACTGAATGCATGAGACCCATTGAGAGCATGAGACCCACTGAATGCATGAGACCCACTGAGAGCATGAGACCCACTGAAGGCTTGAACCCCCCTGAGAGCATGAGACCCACTGAATGCATGAGACCCACTGAATGCATGAGACCCACTGAATGCATGAAACCCTCTGAGAGGATGAGACCCACTGAAGGCATGAAACCCAATGAATGCATGAGACCCACTGAATGCATGAAACCCCTGAATGCATGAGACCCACTGAATGCATGAAACCCACTGAGAGCATGAGACCCACTGAGAGCATGAGACCCACTGATTGCATGAAACCCACTGAGAGCATGAGACCCACTGAATCTATGAAACCCACTGAGAGCATCAGACCCACTGAATGCATGAGACCCACTGAGAGGATGAGACCCACTTAAGGCATGAGACCAAATGAATGCATGAAACCCACTGAATGCATGAGACCCACTGAATGCATGAAACCCACTGAATGCATGAGACCCACTGAGAGCATGAGACCCACTGAGAGCATGAGACCCACTGAGAGCATGAAACCCACTGAGAGCATCAGACCCACTGAATGCATGAGACCCACTGAGAGGATGAGACCCACTTAAGGCATGAGACCAAATGAATGCATGAAACCCACTGAATGCATGAGACCCACTGAATGCATGAAACCCACTGAATGCATGAGACCCACTGAGAGCATGAGACCCACTGAGAGCATGAGACCCACTGAGAGCATGAGACCCACTTAATGCATGAGACCCACTGACGGCATGAGACCCACTGAATGCATGAGACCCACTGAATGCATGAAACCCACTGAGCGCATGAGACCCACTGAGAGGATGAGATCCACTGAAGGCATGAAACCCAATGAATTGCATGAAACCCACTGAGAGGATGAGACCCACTGAGAGCATGAGACCCACTGAGAGCACGAGACCCACTGAATGCATGAGACCCACTGAGAGCATGAGACCCACTGAATGCATGAAACCCACTGAGAGCATGAGACCCACTAAATGCATGAAACCCACTGAGAGCATGAGACCCACTGAATGCATGAAACCCACTGAGAGCATTAGACCCACTGAATGCATGAGACCCACTGAGAGCATGAGACCCACTGAATGCATGAGACCCACTGAGAGCATGAGACCCACTGAGAGCATGAGACCCACTGAATGCATGAGACCCACTGAAGGCATGAAACCCACTGAATGCATGAGACCCACTGAAGGCATGAAAACCACTGAATGCATGAGACCCACTGAGAGCATGAGACCCACTGAGAGCATGAGACCCACTGAATGCATGAGATCCACTGAAGGCATGAAACCCACTGAATGCATGAGACCCACTGAGAGCATGATACCCACTGAATGCATGAGACCCACTGAGAGCATAAGACCCACTGAGAGGATGAGACCCACTGAAGGCATGAAACCCAATAAGTGCATGAAACCCACTGAGAGCATGAGACCCACTGAATGCATGAGACCCACTGAGAGCATGAGACCCACTGAGCATGAGACCCACTGAATGCATGAAACCCACTTAATGCATGAGACCCAATGAGAGCATGAGACCCACTGAGAGCATGAGACCCACTGAAGGCATGAAACCCAATGAATGCATGAAACCCTCTGAGAGGATGAGACCCACTGAAGGCATGAAACCCAATGAATGCATGAGACCCACTGAATGCATGAAACCCCCTGAATACATGAGACCCACTGAATGCATGAAACCCACTGAATGCATGAGACCCACTGAGAGCATGAGACCCACTGAATGCATGAGACCCACTGAGAGCATGAGACCCACTGAAGGCTTGAACCCCCCTGAGAGCATGAGACCCACTGAATGCATGAGACCCACTGAATGCATGAGACCCACTGAATGCATGAAACCCTCTGAGAGGATGAGACCCACTGAAGGCATGAAACCCAATGAATGCATGAGACCCACTGAATGCATGAAACCCCTGAATGCATGAGACCCACTGAATGCATGAAACCCACTGAGAGCATGAGACCCACTGAGAGCATGAGACCCACTGATTGCATAAAACCCACTGAGAGCATGAGACCCACTGAATCTATGAAACCCACTGAGAGCATCAGACCCACTGAATGCATGAGACCCACTGAGAGGATGAGACCCACTTAAGGCATGAGACCAAATGAATGCATGAAACCCACTGAATGCATGAGACCCACTGAATGCATGAAACCCACTGAATGCATGAGACCCACTGAGAGCATGAGACCCACTGAGAGCATGAGACCCACAGAGAGCATGAGACCCACTGAATGCATGAGACCCACTGACGGCATGAGACCCACTGAATGCATGAGACCCACTGAATGCATGAAACCCACTGAGAGCATGAGACCCACTGAGAGGATGAGATCCACTGAAGGCATGAAACCCAATGAATTGCATGAAACCCACTGAGAGGATGAGACCCACTGAGAGCATGAGACCCACTGAGAGCATGAGACCCACTGAATGCATGAAACCCACTGAGAGCATGAGACCCACTAAATGCATGAAACCCACTGAGAGCATGAGACCCACTGAATGCATGAAACCCACTGAGAGCATTAGACCCACTGAATGCATGAGACCCACTGAGAGCATGAGACCCACTGAATGCATGAGACCCACTGAGAGCATGAGACCCACTGAGAGCATGAGACCCACTGAGAGCATGAGACCCACTGAATGCATGAGACCCACTGAAGGCATGAAACCCACTGAATGCATGAGACCCACTGAAGGCATGAAAACCACTGAATGCATGAGACCCACTGAGAGCATGAGACCCACTGAGAGCATGAGACCCACTGAATGCATGAGATCCACTGAAGGCATGAAACCCACTGAATGCATGAGACCCACTGAGAGCATGATACCCACTGAATGCATGAGACCCACTGAGAGCATAAGACCCACTGAGAGGATGAGACCCACTGAAGGCATGAAACTCAATAAGTGCATGAAACCCACTGAGAGCATGAGACCCACTGAATGCATGAGACCCACTGAGAGCATGAGACCCACTGAGCATGAGACCCACTGAATGCATGAAACCCACTTAATGCATGAGACCCAATGAGAGCATGAGACCCACTGAGAGCATGAGACCCACTGAGAGCATGAGACCCACTGAATGCATGAGACCCACTGAAGGCATGAAACCCAATGAATGCATGAAACCCTCTGAGAGGATGAGACCCACTGAAGGCATGAAACCCAATGAATGCATGAGACCCACTGAATGCATGAAACCCCCTGAATACATGAGACCCACTGAATGCATGAAACCCACTGAATGCATGAGACCCACTGAGAGCATGAGACCCACTGAATGCATGAGACCCACTGAGAGCATGAGACCCACTGAAGGCTTGAACCCCCCTGAGAGCATGAGACCCACTGAATGCATGAGACCCACTGAATGCATGAGACCCACTGAATGCATGAAACCCTCTGAGAGGATGAGACCCACTGAAGGCATGAAACCCAATGAATGCATGAGACCCACTGAATGCATGAAACCCCTGAATGCATGAGACCCACTGAATGCATGAAACCCACTGAGAGCATGAGACCCACTGAGAGCATGAGACCCACTGATTGCATGAAACCCACTGAGAGCATGAGACCCACTGAATCTATGAAACCCACTGAGAGCATCAGACCCACTGAATGCATGAGACCCACTGAGAGGATGAGACCCACTTAAGGCATGAGACCAAATGAATGCATGAAACCCACTGAATGCATGAGACCCACTGAATGCATGAAACCCACTGAATGCATGAGACCCACTGAGAGCATGAGACCCACTGAGAGCATGAGACACACTGAGAGCATGAGACCCACTGAATGCATGAGACCCACTGACGGCATGAGACCCACTGAATGCATGAGACCCACTGAATGCATGAAACCCACTGAGAGCATGAGACCCACTGAGAGGATGAGATCCACTGAAGGCATGAAACCCAATGAATTGCATGAAACCCACTGAGAGGATGAGACCCACTGAGAGCATGAGACCCACTGAGAGCACGAGACCCACTGAATGCATGAGACCCACTGAGAGCATGAGACCCACTGAATGCATGAAACCCACTGAGAGCATGAGACCCACTGAATGCATGAAACCCACTGAGAGCATTAGACCCACTGAATGCATGAGACCCACTGAGAGCATGAGACCCACTGAATGCATGAGACCCACTGAGAGCATGAGACCCACTGAGAGCATGAGACCCACTGAATGCATGAGACCCACTGAAGGCATGAAACCCACTGAATGCATGAGACCCACTGAAGGCATGAAAACCACTGAATGCATGAGACCCACTGAGAGCATGAGACCCACTGAGAGCATGAGACCCACTGAATGCATGAGATCCACTGAAGGCATGAAACCCACTGAATGCATGAGACCCACTGAGAGCATGATACCCACTTAATGCATGAGACCCACTGAGAGCATAAGACCCACTGAGAGGATGAGACCCACTGAAGGCATGAAACCCAATAAGTGCATGAAACCCACTGAGAGCATGAGACCCACTGAATGCATGAGACCCACTGAGAGCATGAGACCCACTGAGCATGAGACCCACTGAATGCATGAAACCCACTTAATGCATGAGACCCAATGAGAGCATGAGACCCACTGAGAGCATGAGACCCACTGAGAGCATGAGACCCACTGAATGCATGAGACCCACTGAAGGCATGAAACCCAATGAATGCATGAAACCCTCTGAGAGGATGAGACCCACTGAAGGCATGAAACCCAATGAATGCATGAGACCCACTGAATGCATGAAACCCCCTGAATACATGAGACCCACTGAATGCATGAAACCCACTGAATGCATGAGACCCACTGAGAGCATGAGACCCACTGAATGCATGAGACCCACTGAGAGCATGAGACCCACTGAAGGCTTGAACCCCCCTGAGAGCATGAGACCCACTGAATGCATGAGACCCACTGAATGCATGAGACCCACTGAATGCATGAAACCCTCTGAGAGGATGAGACCCACTGAAGGCATGAAACCCAATGAATGCATGAGACCCACTGAATGCATGAAACCCCTGAATGCATGAGACCCACTGAATGCATGAAACCCACTGAGAGCATGAGACCCACTGAGAGCATGAGACCCACTGATTGCATGAGACCCACTGAGAGGATGAGACCCACTTAAGGCATGAGACCAAATGAATGCATGAAACCCACTGAATGCATGAGACCCACTGAATGCATGAAACCCACTGAATGCATGAGACCCACTGAGAGCATGAGACCCACTGAGAGCATGAGACCCACTGAGAGCATGAGACCCACTGAATGCATGAGACCCACTGACGGCATGAGACCCACTGAATGCATGAGACCCACTGAATGCATGAAACCCACTGAGAGCATGAGACCCACTGAGAGGATGAGATCCACTGAAGGCATGAAACCCAATGAATGCATGAAACCCACTGAGAGGATGAGACCCACTGAGAGCATGAGACCCACTGAATGCATGAAACCCACTGAGAGCATGAGACCCACTAAATGCATGAAACCCACTGAGAGCATTAGACCCACTGAGAGCATTAGACCCACTGAAGGCATGAGACCCACTGAGAGCACGAGACCCACTGAATGCATGAGACCCACTGAGAGCATGAGACCCACTGAATGCATGAAACCCACTGAGAGCATGAGACCCACTAAATGCATGAAACCCACTGAGAGCATGAGACCCACTGAATGCATGAAACCCACTGAGAGCATTAGACCCACTGAATGCATGAGACCCACTGAGAGCATGAGACCCACTGAATGCATGAGACCCACTGAGAGCATGAGACCCACTGAGAGCATGAGACCCACTGAATGCATGAGACCCACTGAAGGCATGAAACCCACTGAATGCATGAGACCCACTGAAGGCATGAAAACCACTGAATGCATGAGACCCACTGAGAGCATGAGACCCACTGAGAGCATGAGACCCACTGAATGCATGAGATCCACTGAAGGCATGAAACCCACTGAATGCATGAGACCCACTGAGAGCATGATACCCACTGAATGCATGAGACCCACTGAGAGGATGAGACCCACTGAAGGCATGAAACCCAATAAGTGCATGAAACCCACTGAGAGCATGAGACCCACTGAATGCATGAGACCCACTGAGAGCATGAGACCCACTGAGCATGAGACCCACTGAATGCATGAAACCCACTTAATGCATGAGACCCAATGAGAGCATGAGACCCACTGAGAGCATGAGACCCACTGAGAGCATGAGACCCACTGAATGCATGAGACCCACTGAAGGCATTAAACCCAATGAATGCATGAAACCCTCTGATAGGATGAGACCCACTGAAGGCATGAAACCCAATGAATGCATGATACCTACTGAATGCATGAAACCCCCTGAATACATGAGACCCACTGAATGCATGAAACCCACTGAATGCATGAGACCCACTGAGAGCATGAGACCCACTGAATGCATGAGACCCACTGAGAGCATGAGACCCACTGAAGGCTTGAACCCCCCTGAGAGCATGAGACCCACTGAATGCATGAGACCCACTGAATGCATGAGACCCACTGAATGCATGAAACCCTCTGAGAGGATGAGACCCACTGAAGGCATGAAACCCAATGAATGCATGAGACCCACTGAATGCATGAAACCCCCTGAATGCATGAGACCCACTGAATGCATGAAACCCACTGAATGCATGAGACCCACTGAGAGCATGAGACCCACTGAATGCATGAGACCCACTGAGAGCATGAGACCCACTGAATGCATTAAACCCCTTGAGAGCATGAGACCCACTGAATGCATGAGACCCACTGAATGCATGAGACTCACTGAATGCATGAAACCCACTGAATGCATGAGACCCACTGAATGGATGAAACCCCCTGAGAGCATGAGACCCACTGAATGCATGAGACCCACTGAATGCATGAGACTCACTGAATGCATGAAACCCACTGAATATATGAGACCCACTGAATGCATGAAACCCCCTGAGAGCATGAGACCCACTGAATCCATGAGACCCACTGAATGCATGAAACCCACTGAGAGCATGAGACCCACTGAATGCATGAAACCCACTGAGAGCATGAGACCCACTGAATGCATGAGACCCACTGAATGCATGAGACCCACTGAGAGCATGAGACCCACTGAGAGCAGGAGACCCACTGATTGCATGAAACCCACTGAGAGCATGAGACCCACTGAATGCATGAAACCCACTGAGAGCATCAGACCCACTGAATGCATGAGACCCACTGAGAGGATGAGACCCACTTAAGGCATGAGACCCACTGAATGCATGAAACCCACTGAATGCATGAGACCCACTGAATGCATGGAACCCACTGAATGCATGAGACCCACTGAGAGCATGAGACCCACTGAGAGCATGAGACCCACTGAGAGCATGAGACCCACTGAGAGCATGAGACCCACTGAATGCATGAGACCCACTGACGGCATGAGACCCACTGAATGCATGAGACCCACTGAATGCATGAAACCCACTGAGAGCATGAGACCCACTGAGAGGATGAGACCCACTGAAGGCATGAAACCCAATGAATGCATGAAACCCACTGAGAGCATGAGACCCACTGAGAGCATGAGACCCACTGAGAGCATGAGACCCACTGAATGCATGAAACCCACTGAGAGCATGAGACCCACTAAATGCATGAAACCCACTGAGAGCATGAGACCCACTGAATGCATGAAACCCACTGAGAGCATTAGACCCACTGAATGCATGAGACCCACTGAGAGCACGAGACCCACTGAATGCATGAGACCCACTGAGAGCATGAGACCCACTGAGAGCATGAGACCAACAGAGAGCACGAGACCCACTGAATGCATGAGACCCACTGAAGGCATGAGTCCCACTGAATGCATGAGACCCACTGAATGCATGAAACCCACTGAATGCATGAGACTCACTGAATGCATGAAACCCACTGAAGGCATGAGACCCACTGAATGCATGAGACCCACTGAATGAATGAAACCCACTGTATGCATGAAACCCACTGAATGCATGAGACCCACTGAAGGCATGAAAACCACTGAATGCATGAGACCCACTGAGAGCATGAGACCCACTGAGAGCATGAGACCCACTGAATGCATGAGATCCACTGAGAGCATAAGACCCACTGAGAGGATGAGACCCACTGAGAGCATGAGACCCACTGCGCATGAGACCCACTGAATGCATGAAACCCACTGAATGCATGAGACCCACTGAGAGCATGAGACCCACTGAGAGCATGAGACCCACTGAGAGCATGAGACCCACTGAGCATGAGACCCACTGAATGCATGAAACCCACTGAATGCATGAGACCCAGTGAGAGCATGAGACCCACTGAGAGCATGAGACCCACTGAGAGCATGAGACCCACTGAATGCATGAGACCCACTGAAGGCATGAAACCCAATGAATGCATGAAACCCACTGAATGCATGAAACCCTCTGAGAGGATGAGACCCACTGAAGGCATGAAACCCAATGAATGCATGAGACCCACTGAATGCATGAAACCCCCTGAATACATGAGACCCACTGAATGCATGAAACCCACTGAATGCATGAGACCCACTGAGAGCATGAGACCCACTGAATGCATGAGACCCACTGAGAGCATGAGACCCACTGAAGGCTTGAACCCCCCTGAGAGCATGAGACCCACTGAATGCATGAGACCCACTGAATGCATGAGACCCACAGAATGCATGAAACCCTCTGAGAGGATGAGACCCACTGAAGGCATGAAACCCAATGAATGCATGAGACCCACTGAATGCATGAAACCCCCTGAATGCATGAGACCCACTGAGAGCATGAGACCCACTGAATGCATGAGACCCACTGAGAGCATGAGACCCACTGAAGGCTTGAACCCCCCTGAGAGCATGAGACCCACTGAATGCATGAGACCCACTGAATGCATGAAACCCTCTGAGAGGATGAGACCCACTGCATGAGACCCACTGAATGCATGAAACCCCCTGAATGCATGAGACCCACTGAGAGCATGAGACCCACTGAATGCATGAGACCCACTGAGAGCATGAGACCCACTGAATTATTAGACAGCATGGGATTAATTTTCACTGTTATGCTGATGATACCCAGCTATATCTGTCTATAATCCAGATGAAGCTAACCCATTACATAGATTACAGGCATGTCTGAAGACATAAAAACCTGGATGACTCTTAACTTTCTGCTTCTGAATGCAGACAAAACAGAAGTTATAGTCTTTGGACCAGAGTCTCTGAAAAAGAAGCTGATTAGCCAGTCACTTCATTTGGATGGGATTAAACTGATTTCAGATAATAAAGTAAAAAATCTTGGTGTTATTTTTGATCAGGACCTGTCATTTAAATCCCAGATCAAAGAGGTTTCTAGAATTTCCTTCTTTCATCTGTCCAGGGGTGATGCTGAGAAACTAGTCCATGCATTTGTTACTTCAAGGCTGGACTATTGTAATTCTTTACTATCAGGAAGTCCACAAACTGTAGTTAAAAGCCTTCAGCTGATCCAAAATGCTGCAGCTAGAGTTCTGATGAAAATGAAAAAGAGAGATCATATCTCTCCTATCCTGGCTTCTCTTCATTGGCTTCCTGTTAAATCAAGAATAGAATTTAAAATCCTCCTTCTCACATATAAAGCCTTAAATGGCCAAGCTCCATCTTATATCAGAGATCTGATTGTTCCTTATGTTCCTAACAGAGCACTTCGCTCTCAATCTGCAGGTTTACTAGTGGTTCCTAGATTTTCTAAAAGTAGAATGGGAGGCAGATCTTTTAGTTATCAGGCTCCTCTCCTGTGGAACCAACTACCAGTTTTAGTCCGTGATGCAGACACCCTGTCTACTTTTAAGGCTAGGCTTAAAACTTTCCTTTTTGATAAAGCTTATAGTTAGAGTGGCTCAGGTTATCCTGATCTATCTCTATAGTTATGCTGCTATAGGCTTAGACTGCTGGAGGACATAGGGACCCCCATTTCATCATTCTGCTTCATTCTCTCTCTGTTCTCCTATTCTGCAGAATCTGTTAGTTCAATCTCTAACCTTCTGCTCTCTCTGCTTTTTCTCATAGTAGCTTCATCTGGTCTGTTCCTGTTTGGCTGTGACGTCATCCTGGAAAGAAACATCAGCTGTGCTGCTGCCATCAACACCCTTGTTTATAGATGTTGGAGATCGGCCTGTTTTCCAGTGTGGTTCTGTTTCTCTGACCGTGACTGAGTGGATGTGCTCTCTTCGTCCTCTGGCATGGGAGCTGCCTTGGAGCTCGTCTGCCTGGCTGTGTATTTCCTGGACGGGGCTGCCTTTTACAGCTGCTTTTTGTATCTCTGCTTCTGTCTCCTTGAACCCCAGTCGGCCTCAGCAGATGGCCGCTCGCACTGACCCTGGTTCTGCTGGAGGTTTCTTCCTGTTAAAAGGGAGTTTTTCCTCTCCACTGTCGCTACAAGCATGCTTAGTGTGAGGGATTGTATTTGAGTCAATGAGTCAATGCAATCAACTGGTTTTCCTTAGATAGAAAACTTTGTATCAATTTGACTGTATGATCTGGTTGAACTGTAAAGTGCCTTGAGATGACATGTGTTGTGAATTTGGCGCTATATAAATAAACTGAATTGAATTGAATTGAATGCATTAAACCCCTTTAGAGCATGAGACCCACTGAATGCATGAGACCCACTGAATGCATGAGACTCACTGAATGCATGAAACCCACTGAATGCATGAGACCCACTGGATGCATGAAACCCCCTGAGAGCATGAGACCCACTGAATGCATGAAACCCACTGAATGCATGAGACCCACTGAATGCATGAAATCCACTGAATGCATGAGACCCACTGAATGCATGAGACCCACAGAATGAATGAAACCCACTGAATGCATGAAACCCACTGAATGCATGAGACCCACTGAAGGCATGAAACCCACTGAATGCATGAGACCCACTGAGAGGATGAGACCCACTGAGAGGATGAAACCCACTGAAGGCATGAAACCCACTGAATGCATGTGACCCACTGAGGGGATGAGACCCACTGAGAGGATGAAACCCACTGAATGCATGAGACCCACTGAGAGGATGAGACCCACTGAAGGCATGAAACCCAATGAAGGCATGAAACCCACTGAGAGCATGAGACCCACTGAGAGAATGAGACCCACTGAATGCATGAGACCCACTGATTGCATGAAACCCACTGAGAGGATGAGACCCACTGAATGCAGGAGACCCACTGAATGCATGAGACCCACTGAAGGCATGAAACCCACTGAATGCATGAGACCCACTGAGAGCATGAGACCCACTGAGAGCATGAGACCCACTGAGCATGAGACCCACTGAATGCATGAAACCCACTGAATGCATGAGACCCACTGAGAGCATGAGACCCACTGAGAGCATGAGACCCACTGAAGGCATGAAACCCAATGAATGCATGAAACCCACTGAGAGCATGAGACCCACTGAGAGCATGAGACCCACTGAATGCATGAGACCCACTGAATGCATGAGGCCCACTGAATGCATGAGACCCACTGAAGGCATGAAACCCACTGAATGCATGAGACCCACTGAGACCATGAGACCCACTGAATGCATGAAACCCACTGAATGCATGAAACCCACTGAATGCATGAGACACACTGAATGCATGAAACCCACTGAATGCATGAGACCCACTGAATGCATGAAACCCACTGAATGCATGAGACCCACTGAATGCATGAGACCCACTGAGAGCATGAGACCCACTGAAGCCATGAGACCCACTGAATGCATGACACCCACTGAGAGGATGAGACCCACTGAATGCAGGAGACCCATTGAATGCATGAGACCCACTGAGAGCATGAGACCCACTGAATGCATGAAACCCACTGAGAGCATGAGACCCACTGAATGCATGAGACCCACTGAATGCATGAGACCCACTGAGAGCATGAGACCCACTGAGAGCAGGAGACCCACTGATTGCATGAAACCCACTGAGAGCATGAGACCCACTGAAGGCATGAAACCCAATGAATGCATGAAACCCTCAGAGGATGAGACCCACTGAAGGCATGAAACCCAATGAATGCATGAGACCCACTGAATGCATGAAACCCCCTGAATACATGAGACCCACTGAGAGCATGAAACCCACTGAATGCATGAGACCCACTGAATGCATGAGACCCACTGAGAGGATGAGACCCACTGAAGGCATGAAACCCACTGAATGCATGAGACCCACTGAGAGGATGAGACCCACTGAAGGCATGAAACCCACTGAATGCATGAAACCCACTGAATGCATGAGACCCACTGAAGGCATGAAACCCACTGAATGCATGAGACCCACTGAGAGGATGAGACCCACTGAAGGCATGAAACCCACTGAAGGCATGAGACCCACTGAATGCATTAGACCCACTGAGAGCATGAAACCCACTGAATGCATGAGACCCACTGAGAGCATGAGACCCACTGAATGCGTGAAACCCACTGAAGGCATGAGACCCACTGAATGCATGAGACCCACTGAGAGCATAAGACCCACTGAGAGCATGAGACCCACTGAATGCATGAGACCCACTGAATGCATGAGACCCACTGAGAGCATGAAACCCACTGAATGCATGAACCCCACTGAATGCATGAGACCCACTGAGAGCATGAGACCCACTGAAGGCATGAGACCCACTGAAGGCATGAGACCCACTGATGGCATGAAACCCACTGAAGGCATGAAACCCACTGAAGGCATGAGATCCACTGAATGCATGAGACCCACTGAAGGCATGAAACCCACTGAATGCATGAGACCCACTGAATGCATGAGACCCACTGAGAGGATGAGACCCACTGAATGCATGAGACCCACTGAGAGCATGAGACCCACTGAAGGCATGAAACCCACTGAATGCATGAGACCCACTGAGAGGATGAGACCCACTGAAGGCATGAAACCCACTGAAGGCATGAGACCCACTGAATGCATGAGACCCACTGAGAGCATGAAACCCACTGAATGCATGAGACCCACTGAGAGCATGAGACCCACTGAATGCGTGAAACCCACTGAAGGCATGAGACCCACTGAATGCATGAGACCCACTGAGAGCATAAGACCCACTGAGAGCATGAGACCCACTGAATGCATGAGACCCACTGAATGCATGAGACCCACTGAGAGCATGAGACCCACTGAGAGCATGAGACCCACTGAGCATGAGACCCACTGAATGCATGAAACCCACTGAATGCATGAGACCCACTGAGAGCATGAGACCCACTGAGAGCATGAGACCCACTGAAGGCATGAAACCCAATGAATGCATGAAACCCACTGAGAGCATGAGACCCACTGAGAGCATGAGACCCACTGAATGCATGAGACCCACTGAATGCATGAGGCCCACTGAATGCATGAGACCCACTGAAGGCATGAAACCCACTGAATGCATGAGACCCACTGAGACCATGAGACCCACTGAATGCATGAAACCCACTGAATGCATGAAACCCACTGAATGCATGAGACACACTGAATGCATGAAACCCACTGAATGCATGAGACCCACTGAATGCATGAAACCCACTGAATGCATGAGACCCACTGAATGCATGAGACCCACTGAGAGCATGAGACCCACTGAAGCCATGAGACCCACTGAATGCATGACACCCACTGAGAGGATGAGACCCACTGAATGCAGGAGACCCATTGAATGCATGAGACCCACTGAGAGCATGAGACCCACTGAATGCATGAAACCCACTGAGAGCATGAGACCCACTGAATGCATGAGACCCACTGAATGCATGAGACCCACTGAGAGCATGAGACCCACTGAGAGCAGGAGACCCACTGATTGCATGAAACCCACTGAGAGCATGAGACCCACTGAAGGCATGAAACCCAATGAATGCATGAAACCCTCAGAGGATGAGACCCACTGAAGGCATGAAACCCAATGAATGCATGAGACCCACTGAATGCATGAAACCCCCTGAATACATGAGACCCACTGAGAGCATGAAACCCACTGAATGCATGAGACCCACTGAATGCATGAGACCCACTGAGAGGATGAGACCCACTGAAGGCATGAAACCCACTGAATGCATGAGACCCACTGAGAGGATGAGACCCACTGAAGGCATGAAACCCACTGAATGCATGAAACCCACTGAATGCATGAGACCCACTGAAGGCATGAAACCCACTGAATGCATGAGACCCACTGAGAGGATGAGACCCACTGAAGGCATGAAACCCACTGAAGGCATGAGACCCACTGAATGCATGAGACCCACTGAGAGCATGAAACCCACTGAATGCATGAGACCCACTGAGAGCATGAGACCCACTGAATGCGTGAAACCCACTGAAGGCATGAGACCCACTGAATGCATGAGACCCACTGAGAGCATAAGACCCACTGAGAGCATGAGACCCACTGAATGCATGAGACCCACTGAATGCATGAGACCCACTGAGAGCATGAAACCCACTGAATGCATGAACCCCACTGAATGCATGAGACCCACTGAGAGCATGAGACCCACTGAAGGCATGAGACCCACTGAAGGCATGAGACCCACTGATGGCATGAAACCCACTGAAGGCATGAAACCCACTGAAGGCATGAGATCCACTGAATGCATGAGACCCACTGAAGGCATGAAACCCACTGAATGCATGAGACCCACTGAATGCATGAGACCCACTGAGAGGATGAGACCCACTGAATGCATGAGACCCACTGAGAGCATGAGACCCACTGAAGGCATGAAACCCACTGAATGCATGAGACCCACTGAGAGGATGAGACCCACTGAAGGCATGAAACCCACTGAAGGCATGAGACCCACTGAATGCATGAGACCCACTGAGAGCATGAAACCCACTGAATGCATGAGACCCACTGAGAGCATGAGACCCACTGAATGCGTGAAACCCACTGAAGGCATGAGACCCACTGAATGCATGAGACCCACTGAGAGCATAAGACCCACTGAGAGCATGAGACCCACTGAATGCATGAGACCCACTGAATGCATGAGACCCACTGAGAGCATGAAACCCACTGAATGCATGAACCCCACTGAATGCATGAGACCCACTGAGAGCATGAGACCCACTGAAGGCATGAGACCCACTGAAGGCATGAGACCCACTGATGGCATGAAACCCACTGAAGGCATGAAACCCACTGAAGGCATGAAACCCACTGAGAGCATGAGACCCACTGAGAGCATGAGATCCACTGAATGCATGAGACCCACTGAAGGCATGAAACCCACTGAATGCATGAGACCCACTGAATGCATGAGACCCACTGAGAGGATGAGACCCACTGAATGCATGAGACCCACTGAGAGCATGAGACCCACTGAAGGCATGAAACCCACTGAAGGCATGAAACCCACTGAATGCATGAGACCCACTGAGAGCATGAAACCCACTGAATGCATGAGACCCACTGAGAGCATGAGACCCACTGAAGGCATGAGACCCAGTGAAGGCATGAAACCCACTGAAGGCATGAAACCCACTGAAGGCATGAGGCCCACTGAAGGCATGAGACCCACTGAATGCATGAGACCCGCTGAGAGCATGAAACCTACTGAAGGCATGAAACCCACTGAAGGCATGAAACCCACTGAATGCATGAGACCCACTGAATGCATGAAACCCACTGAATGCATGAGACCCACTGAGAGGATGAAACCCACTGAGAGGATGAAACCCACTGAAGGCATGAAACCCACTGAATGCATGAGACCCACTGAGAGCATGAGACCCACTGACGAGGTCCAGAGAGGGCGCCACTGGGTCCAGAGAGGGCGCCACTGGGTCCCAGGAGGGCGCAGGGATCAGAGGACATTAATGTCAATAAACGCTGTCAGAGCGTCACAACTCTACTTAAAAGGCAAAGCGGATTTTATTTGGTTCAAAGAGCCACCAGATAGAAGCTGAAAATCGGCCAATCAGATCCATCAGAATAGACTGACCCCAACCTGAGCGAGTGGGCGTGACTTTTCTGCAAGAGCAGACCGATTGGCGGGGGGGTGCTGCGTTCAAGAGCACTCAAATAACCACATACGCCCGCGATCACTGCTATGATACAGAGGGCACTATGAGGTACGGAGAAGAGAAGGACGTTTATTTGTTAAGTTTAATTCAGTATATCTACAATCCAAAGTGCTTTACATAAATTAAACATTAAAATGAAATAAAAATAAAAGCAAGGAAGAGGAGCTTAGCTGATTAACTGTTTCTTCTAAATATCAGCAGATTATTGGCCAGAGTATTTGGCAGAAGGTACCTCAAGGTACTTTGATTGTACCTCGAAGGTACCTCAAGGTACATTAATTGTACCTCGATTGTACCTCAAGGTACTTTGTACCTTGAAGGTTCCCTTAAGGTACTTTGATTGTACCTCAATTGTACCTCAAGGTACTTTGTACCTTGAAGGTTCCCTTAAGGTACTTTGATTGTACCTCGAAGGTACCTCAAGGTACTTTGATTGTACCTCGAAGGTACCTCAAGGTACTTTGATTGTACCTCAAAGGTACCTCAAGGTACATTGATTGTACCTCGATTGTACCTCAAGGTACTTTGTACCTTGGAGGTTCCCTTAAGGTACTTTGATTGTACCTCGAAGGTACCTCAAGGTACTTTGATTGTACCTCGAAGGTACCTCAAGGTACTTTGATTGTACCTCGAAGGTACCTCAAGGTACTTTGATTGTACCTCGAAGGTACCTCAAGGTACTTTGATTGTACCTCGAAGGTACCTCAAGGTACTTTGATTGTACCTCAAAGGTACCTCAAGGTACATTG
>CM060079.1:49879675-49935463 GCA_030533445.1 Cyprinodon diabolis | reverse complement strand
GCTCATTTGGATAAAAGGCTGATTTTAAACAATTTTTTGAAAAGAGGTCCGTGATTTCACAACAGGGTGAAATGTAATTCAAAATGGCCGACTCTACTCAAAACAAAAAAAATCATAAAAAATCCATAGTTTGCAATAAAATCCCGAAAAAAATCGCAAATGTCAAGGAACACATCTTGCATGTCCTAGATTTTTTTTAGATGATTTATGAAATAATTTAAAGAAAGAAAAATCTTTAAACTTGAATGCCATATACTGCGGCAGTTGAAAACCCCATAAGATGCTCAAACATGCATAGATTCATGCCAAACTTGGCAGTCTTTTCTATAATCAAAGGATAAATAACTATTCCAAATTTGGCTACGATTGCTATAAAACTTTTTGAAATACAACAATTTCCTGTTAACACAAACTTTTGAAAAATTAGAGTGACGGACTTTTAAGAAGAGCTATGCTGTGTTTACCGTCATACAAGTAGCTATTAGAGGAATATATTCCAAAAGTCCTAGCTCTTTTGGGAAAACGACTGATTTTTTAGAAATATTTTAACATAGTGATTCTATTTTCATAAGGGTGACGTTTGATTCAAAATGGCCGACTTCATGAGAGGTTTAGACCATGGGCCCAAGAGACTTTTTTGTAGGTCCTGAGGGGTTACATAAGTGGTCCAAGTTTCAGAACTCTCAGTCATAACATGGCACGGGGCTTACCCTTTGTTTCCCTGCCTAATGACCAAGTTTGGCGCTTGGCCACGCCCACATGCTTTGATTTAGAAAAATTCCTTTGATAACTTTTGATCCCCAATGTCTCAAGTCATTATACGGTGAATATAAAGTGTGTAACTCAAAAGCTCTAGGAGGAGTTCGCTCAAATAGGTCACAAAGGTAAGAAAGCAAAGGGATTTCTTTGATTCAAAATGGCCGACTTCCTGTGTGATTTGGACCATGGCCCCAAGAGACTTTTTTGTAGGTCCTGAGGGGTTACATAAGTGGTCCAAGTTTCAGAACTCTCAGTCATAACATGGCACGGGGCTTACCCTTTGTTTCCCTGCCTAATGACCAAGTTTGACGCCTGGCCACGCCCACATGCTTTGATGTAGAAAAATTCCTTTGATAAATTTTGATCCCCAATGCCTCAAGTCAAGTTGGAGTTAGTTTGAAGCCTGTGACTCAAAAGCTGTAGGAGGAGTTCGTTCAAATATAGAGGCTATAAAGTGCAAAATTACGGTGAAAATTTGAACTTCAATCAAAAATGGCCGACTTCCTGTGGGGTTTAGACCATGGGTCCAAGAGGCTTTTTTGTAGGTCCTGGGGTGTTTAACATGTGTGCCAACTTTCATAATCCTAAGTCATTGCATGGCTTGGGGCTGGTCGTTTTAGTTTTTCTAGGGGGCGCTGTATAGAAAGTAAGCCACGCCCATCGATTATTGGCCTAGATTCTTGTGTGGGCTTGGACCAAGTTCCATCCTAGTGACTTTGGTGCAGATTGAAGGATCTATGAGGAGATGAGAGCCAAAAGTATGATCACGGCGAAACACCTGACTTTGCCGGGTCACCATAGCAACACCATTTAACTCAAAATCTTTGTGCTTTAAACGAAGTTAGACCAACATGTTTTCTATCATCTGACAAAGTTTCAAGGTGCTGGTGTTTAATATGACTGAAAGAGACCCTCCCAAGTGAAAAAAGTGACTTTCTTCCCTTAGGGGGCGGGGCTTAGATGATGTCATCATTTGACCATCCAGTATGGTCAAGCACCCAAAGGGGCTCCTTACTGCCTAACTTGGTTTGATTTGAACTTTTTTTGTAAAAGTTATTCCACTTTGAAATTCTTCAAAAGTGCCCTAACTTTGGGGCCCCTGGGGACCCCTTAAACATGCTCAAAAACGAAAACCTTTGATAACTTTTAATCTCCAATGCCTTAACTGCATAATGACCGAGTTTGAAGCCGATAGCTCATTATCCCTAGGAGGAGTTCGTTAAAGTTCGACATGAGCGAAAATGAAAAATGGCCAAAAATCGCACTTTGACCCAAAATGGCTGACTTCCTGTGGGTTTTAGGGCATACCTCCAAGAGACTTTTTTTCATGATTTGAGGTGATCTACCTGTGTGCCAAAGTTCAAATCTCTGGGACTTACAGTTTCCCCCAACTCACGTTAGGGGGCGCTGTGGCGTAATTTGGGGGCGGCCATTTTGGATTCCATTATAGACCGGCTATTTCACGCGGGGGACAATTTACTGCCACGTTTTCCTGAGTTTTTGAATATGCGAAGTCCCCGTAAAATGCGTTTGAAGTGAGAAAAGAAAAATAATAATAATAATAATAATAATAATAATAATAATAATAATAATAATAATAATAATAAGAAACTTTCGAAATACAATAGGCCTTCGCAGCGCTTTGCTGCTCGGGCCTAATTAAAGCCACAAGTGGCATTGGGCGGCCCTCGCAGCTCGCACCGCCTGGTATGCTGCGACCGCGGGAACCAAGCGACTGCCTCCTTCTTGCTCCTCCCGACCCAGCAAAATGGGTTCCACGCTTTACCTCTGGGCCTGCTGAGACAACCACAGCTTTGGTCAGGAAGGGTTAAACTAGGGATAAAATATAATATCTGGGATGAATCTCATCTGTGAGATAGATGCTGCGGCCATCTCAGGTGGTGGGTCAAAAGTATATGTTCAAAAGATGGAGAAACACCACCGCCAAAATCCACGGTTAGCGGTAATACACCCTACTCAAAACAAAAAAAATCATTAAAAATCCATAGTTTGCAATAAAATCCCGAAAAAAATCGCAAATGTCAAGGAACACATCTCGCATGTCCTAGATTTTTTTTAGATGATTTATTAAATAATTTAAAGAAAGAAAAATCTTTAAACGTGAATGCCTTATACTGCGGCAGTTGAAAACCTCATAAGATGCTCAAACATGCATAGATTTACGCCAAACTTGGCAGTCTTTTCTATAATCAAAGGATAAATAACTGTTCCAAATTTGGCTAGGATTGCTATAAAACTTTTTGCGATACAACAATTTCCTGTTAACACAACCTTTTGAAAAATCAGAGTGACAGACTTCAAAGAAGCGCTTTGCTATTGTAACCAGCTTACAGCAGGCTTTGTAAAGAACGTATTTTGAAAGTATTAGCTCATTTGGATAAAAGGCTGATTTTATACAATTTTTTGAAAAGAGGTCCGTGATTTCACAACAGGGTGAAATGTAATTCAAAATGGCCGACTCTACTCAAAACAAAAAAAATCATAAAAAATCCATATTTTGAAATAAAATCCAGAAAAAAATCGCAAATGTCAAGGAACACATCTCGCATGTCCTAGATTTTTTTTAGATGATTTATTAAATAATTTAAAGAAAGAAAAATCTTTAAACGTGAATGCCTTATACTGCGGCAGTTGAAAACCCCATAAGATGCTCAAACATGCATAGATTCACGCCAAACTTGGCACTCTTTTCTATAATCAAAGGATAAATAACTGTTCCAAATTTGGCTAGGATTGCTATAAAACTTTTTGCGATACAACAATATCCTGTTAACACAAACTTTTGAAAAATCAGAGTGACAAACTTTAAAGAAGCGCTTTGCTATTGTAACCAGCTTACAGCAGGCTTTGTAAAGAACGTATTTTGAAAGTATTAGCTCATTTGGATAAAAGGCTGATTTTATACAATTTTTTGAAAAGAGGTCAGTGATTTCACAACAGGGCGAAATGTAATTCAAAATGGCCGACTCTACTCAAAACAAAAAAATCATTAAAAATCCATAGTTTGCAATAAAATCCCGAAAAAAATCACAAATGTCAAGGAACACATCTTACATGTCCTAGATTTCTTTTAGATGATTTATTAAATAATTTAAAGAAAGAAAAATCTTTAAACTTGAATGCCATATACTGCGGCAGTTGAAAACCCCATAAGATGCTCAAACATGCATAGATTCACGCCAAACTTGGCACTCTTTTCTATAATCAAAGGATAAATAACTGTTCCAAATTTGGCTAGGATTGCTATAAAACTTTTTGCGATACAACAATTTCCTGTTAACACAAACTTTTGAAAAATCAGAGTGACAGACTTTAAAGAAGCGCTTTGCTATTGTAACCAGCTTACAGCAGGCTTTGTAAAGAACGTAGTTTGAAAGTATTAGCTCATTTGGATAAAAGGCTGATTTTATACAATTTTTTGAAAAGAGGTCAGTGATTTCACAACAGGGTGAAATGTAATTCAAAATGGCCGACTCTACTCAAAACAAAAAAAATCATTAAAAATCCATAGTTTGCAATAAAATCCCGAAAAAAATCACAAATGTCAAGTAACACATCTTACATGTCCTAGATTTTTTTTAGATGATTTATTAAATAATTTAAAGAAAGAAAAATCTTTAAACGTGAATGCCTTATACTGCGGCAGTTGAAAACCTCATAAGATGCTCAAACATACATAGATTTACGCCAAACTTGGCAGTCTTTTCTATAATCAAAGGATAAATAAATGTTCCAAATTTGGCTAGGATTGCTATAAAACTTTTTGCGATACAATAATTTCCTGTTAACACAAACTTTTGAAAAATCAGAGTGACAGACTTTAAAGAAGCGCTTTGCTATTGTAACCAGCTTACAGCAGGCTTTGTAAAGAACGTATTTTGAAAGTATTAGCTCATTTGGATAAAAGGCTGATTTTATACAATTTTTTGAAAAGAGGTCAGTGATTTCACAACAGGGTGAAATGTAATTCAAAATGGCCGACTCTACTCAAAACAAAAAAAATCATTAAAAATCCATAGTTTGCAATAAAATCCCGAAAAAAATCACAAATGTCAAGGAACACATCTTGCATGTCCTAGATTTTTTTTAGATGATTTATTAAATAATTTAAAGAAAGAAAAATCTTTAAACTTGAATGCCATATACTGCGGCAGTTGAAAACCCCATAAGATGCTCAAACATGCATAGATTCACGCCAAACTTGGCAGTCTTTTCTATAATCAGAGGATAAATAACTGTTCCAAATTTGGCTAGGATTGCTATAAAACTTTTTGATATACAACAATTTCCTGTTAACACAAACTTTTGAAAAATCAGAGTGACAGACTTTTAAGAAGAGCTATGCTGTTTTTACCATCAAACAAGTAGTGATTAGAGGAATATATTTCAAAAGTCTTAGCTCTTTTGGGAAAACGACTGATTTTTTAGAAATATTTTAACATAGTGATTCTATTTTCATAAGGGTGCCGTTTGATTCAAAATGGCTGACTTCATGAGAGGTTTAGACCATGGCTCCAATGAAACTTTTTGTAGGCGGAGAGCTCATACAGATGTGTGCCAAGTTTCATTATCCTAGGAGCGAGCATGGCTAGGGGCTGAATTATTTCCTGGCATTATCTGTCCACTTGACCAACTATTAGGCGAGAACGCAAACTTTTGAAAAATCAGAGTGACGGACTTTAAAGAAGCGCTTTGCTATTGTAACCAGCTTACAGCAGGCTTTGTAAAGAACGTATTTTGAAAGTTTTAGCTCATTTGGATAAAAGGCTGATTTTATACAATTTTTTGAAAAAAGGTCAGTGCTTTCACAAGAGAGTAAATTGTAATTCAAAATGGCCGACTTCCGGTGGGGTTTAGACCATGGCTTCAAGAGGCTTTTAGTTAGGGCCTGATGAGATGCAAATGTGTTCAAAGTTTCAATATTCTAGGACTAAAAACAGCTTGGGGCTGGTGGTTTGAAGTTTGTTATTTCTAGGGGGCGCTGTAGTGTAATTAAGCCCCGCCCACAAAATATTGCTCTGGATTCCTGTTTGGAGTTGGACTAGGATCATCTCTTGTGATTTTGGTGCAGATCTGATTAATAATGAGGAAATGAGAGCCAATCGTATTTTCATGGCGAAACGCCTCACTTCGCCATGGCACCATGGCAACACCATTTAACTCAGACTCTCTGTGCTTTAAACGAAGTTAGACCAACATGTTTTCTATCATCTGACAAAGTTTCAAGGTGCTGGTGTTTTGAATGAGTGAAAGGGACCCTCCCAAGTGAAAAAAGTAACTTTCTTCCCTTAGGGGGCGGGGCTTAGATGATGTCATCATTTGACCATCCAGTATGGTCAAGCACCCAAAGGGGCTCCTTACTGCCAAACTTGGTTTGATTTGAATTTTTTTTGTAAAAGTTATTCAACTTTGAAATTCTTCAAAAGTAGCCTAACTTTGGGGCCCCTGGGGACCCCTTAAACATGCTCAAAAACGAAAACCTTTGATAACTTTTAATCTCCAATGCCTTAACTGCATAATGACCGAGTTTGAAGCCGATAGCTCATTATCCCTAGGAGGAGTTCGTTAAAGTTCGACATGAGCGAAAATGAAAAATGGCCAAAAATCGCACTTTGACCCAAAATGGCTGACTTCCTGTGGGTTTTAGGGCATACCTCCAAGAGACTTTTTTTCATGATTTGATGAGATCTACCTATGTGCCAAAATTCAAATCTCTGGGACTTACAGTTTCCCCCAACTCACGTTAGGTGGCGCTGTGGCGTAATTTGGGGTCGGCCATTTTGGATTCCATTATAGAACGGCTATTTCACGCGGGGGACAATTTACTGCCACGTTTTCCTGAGTTTTTGAATATGCGAAGTCCCCGTAAAATGCGTTCGAAGTGAGAAAAGAAAAATAATAATAATAATTAAAGCCACAAGTGGCATTGGGCGGCCCTCGCAGCTCGCACCGCCTGGTATGCTGCGACCGCGGGAACCAAGCGACCGCCTCCTTCTTGCTCCTCCCGACCCAGCAAAATGGGTTCCACGCTTTACCTCTGGGCCTGCTGAGACAACCACAGCTTTGGTCAGGAAGGGTTAAACTAGGGATAAAATATAATATCTGGGATGAATCTCATCTGTGAGATAGATGCTGCGGCCATCTCAGGTGGTGGGTCAAAAGTATATGTTCAAAAGATGGAGAAACACCACCGCCAAAATCCACGGTTAGCGGTAATACACCCTACTCAAAACAAAACAATCATTAAAAATCCATAGTTTGCAATAAAATCCCGAAAAAAATCGCAAATGTCAAGGAACACATCTCGCATGTCCTAGATTTTTTTTAGATGATTTATTAAATAATTTAAAGAAAGAAAAATCTTTAAACGTGAATGCCTTATACTGCGGCAGTTGAAAACCTCATAAGATGCTCAAACATGCATAGATTTACGCCAAACTTGGCAGTCTTTTCTATAATCAAAGGATAAATAACTGTTCCAAATTTGGCTAGGATTGCTATAAAACTTTTTGCGATACAACAATTTCCTGTTAACACAAACTTTTGAAAAATCAGAGTGACAGACTTCAAAGAAGCGCTTTGCTATTGTAACCAGCTTACAGCAGGCTTTGTAAAGAACGTATTTTGAAAGTATTAGCTCATTTGGATAAAAGGCTGATTTTATACAATTTTTTGAAAAGAGGTCCGTGATTTCACAACAGGGTGAAATGTAATTCAAAATGGCCGACTCTACTCAAAACAAAAAAAAGCATAAAAAATCCATATTTAGAAATAAAATCAAGAAAAAAATCGCAAATGTCAAGGAACACATCTCGCATGTCCTAGATTTTTTTTAGATGATTTATTAAATAATTTAAAGAAAGAAAAATCTTTAAACGTGAATGCCTTATACTGCGGCAGTTGAAAACCCCATAAGATGCTCAAACATGCATAGATTCACGCCAAACCTGGCAGTCTTTTCTAAAATCAAAGGATAAATAAATGTTCCAAATTTGGCTAGGATTGCTATAAAGCTTTTTGAGATACAACAATTTCCTGTTAACACAAACTTTTGAAAAATCAGAGTGATGGACTTTAAAGAAGCGCTTTCCTATTGTAACCAGCTTACAGCAGGCTTTGTAAAGAACGTATTTTGAAAGTTTTAGCTCATTTGGATAAAAGGCTGATTTTATACAATTTTTTGAAAAGAGGTCCGTGATTTTACAACAGGGTAAAATGTAATTCAAAATGGCCGACTCTACTCAAAACAAAAAAAATCATTAAAAATCCATAGTTTGCAATAAAATCCCGAAAAAAATCACAAATGTCAAGGAACACATCTTGCATGTCCTAGATTTTTTTTAGATGATTTATTAAATAATTTAAAGAAAGAAAAATCTTTAAACTTGAATGCCATATACTGCGGCAGTTGAAAACCCCATAAGATGCTCAAACATGCATAGATTCACGCCAAACTTGGCAGTCTTTTCTATAATCAAAGGATAAATAACTGTTCCAAATTTGGCTAGGATTGCTATAAAACTTTTTGCGATATAACAATTTCCTGTTAACACAAACTTTTGAAAAATAGGAGTGACAGACTTTAAAAAAGCGCTTTGCTATTGTAACCAGCTTACAGCAGGCTTTGGAAAGAACGTATTTTGAAAGTATTAGCTCATTTGGATAAAAGACTGATTTTATACAATTTTTTGAAAAGAGGTCCGTGATTTCACAACAGGGTGAAATGTAATTCAAAAAGGCCGACTCTACTCAAAACAAAAAAAATAATAAAAAATCCATATTTTGAAATAAAATCCAGAAAAAAATCGCAAATGTCAAGGAACACATCTCGCATGTCCTAGATTTTTTTTAGATGATTTATTAAATAATTTAAAGAAAGAAAAATCTTTAAACGTGAATGCCTTATACTGCGGCAGTTGAAAACCCCATAAGATGCTCAAACATGCATAGATTCACGCCAAACTTGGCAGTCTTTTCTATAATCAAAGGATAAATAAATGTTCCAAATTTGGCTAGGATTGCTATAAAACTTTTTGAGATACAACAATTTCCTGTTAACACAAACCTTTGAGAAATCAGAGTGACGGACTTTAAAGAAGCGCTTTCCTATTGTAACCAGCTTACAGCAGGCTTTGTAAAGAACGTATTTTGAAAGTTTTAGCTCATTTGGATAAAAGGCTGATTTTATACAATTTTTTGAAAAGAGGTCCGTGATTTTACAACAGGGTAAAATGTAATTCAAAATGGCAGACTCTACTCAAAACAAAAAAAATCATTAAAAATCCATAGTTTTCAATAAAATCCCGAAAAAAATCGCAAATGTCAAGGAACACATCTTGCATGTCATAGATTTTTTTTAGATGATTTATGAAATAATTTAAAGAAAGAAAAATCTTTAAACTTGAATGCCATATACTGCGGCAGTTGAAAACCCCATAAGATGCTCAAACATGCATAGATTCATGCCAAACTTGGCAGTCTTTTCTATAATCAAAGGATAAATAACTATTCCAAATTTGGCTACGATTGCTATAAAACTTTTTGAAATACAACAATTTCCTGTTAACACAAACTTTTGAAAAATTAGAGTGACGGACTTTTAAGAAGAGCTATGCTGTGTTTACCGTCAAACAAGTAGCTATTAGAGGAATATATTCCAAAAGTCCTAGCTCTTTTGGGAAAACGACTGATTTTTTAGAAATATTTTAACATAGTGATTCTATTTTCATAAGGGTGACGTTTGATTCAAAATGGCCGACTTCATGAGAGGTTTAGACCATGGGCCCAAGAGACTTTTTTGTAGGTCCTGAGGGGTTACATAAGTGGTCCAAGTTTCAGAACTCTCAGTCATAACATGGCACGGGGCTTACCCTTTGTTTCCCTGCCTAATGACCAAGTTTGGCGCTTGGCCACGCCCACATGCTTTGATTTAGAAAAATTCCTTTGATAACTTTTGATCCCCAATGTCTCAAGTCATTATACGGTGAATATAAAGTGTGTAACTCAAAAGCTCTAGGAGGAGTTCGCTCAAATAGGTCACAAAGGTAAGAAAGCAAAGGGATTTCTTTGATTCAAAATGGCCGACTTCCTGTGTGATTTGGACCATGGCCCCAAGAGACTTTTTTGTAGGTCCTGAGGGGTTACATAAGTGGTCCAAGTTTCAGAACTCTCAGTCATAACATGGCACGGGGCTTACCCTTTGTTTCCCTGCCTAATGACCAAGTTTGACGCCTGGCCACGCCCACATGCTTTGATGTAGAAAAATTCCTTTGATAACTTTTGATCCCCAATGCCTCAAGTCAAGTTGGAGTTAGTTTGAAGCCTGTGACTCAAAAGCTGTAGGAGGAGTTCGTTCAAATATAGAGGCTATAAAGTGCAAAATTACGGTGAAAATTTGAACTTCAATCAAAAATGGCCGACTTCCTGTGGGGTTTAGACCATGGGTCCAAGAGGCTTTTTTGTAGGTCCTGGGGTGTTTAACATGTGTGCCAACTTTCATAATCCTAAGTCATTGCATGGCTTGGGGCTGGTCGTTTTAGTTTTTCTAGGGGGCGCTGTATAGAAAGTAAGCCACGCCCATCGATTATTGGCCTAGATTCTTGTGTGGGCTTGGACCAAGTTCCATCCTAGTGACTTTGGTGCAGATTGAAGGATCTATGAGGAGATGAGAGCCAAAAGTATGATCACGGCGAAACACCTGACTTTGCCGGGTCACCATAGCAACACCATTTAACTCAAAATCTTTGTGCTTTAAACGAAGTTAGACCAACATGTTTTCTATCATCTGACAAAGTTTCAAGGTGCTGGTGTTTAATATGACTGAAAGGGACCCTCCCAAGTGAAAAAAGTGACTTTCTTCCCTTAGGGGGCGGGGCTTATATGATGTCATCATTTGACCATCCAGTATGGTCAAGCACCCAAAGGGGCTCCTTACTGCCAAACTTGGTTTGATTTGAACTTTTTTTGTAAAAGTTATTCCACTTTGAAATTCTTCAAAAGTGCCCTAACTTTGGGGCCCCTGGGGACCCCTTAAACATGCTCAAAAACGAAAACCTTTGATAACTTTTAATCTCCAATGCCTTATCTGCATAATGACCGAGTTTGAAGCCGATAGCTCATTATCCCTAGGAGGAGTTCGTTAAAGTTCGACATGAGCGAAAATGAAAAATGGCCAAAAATCGCACTTTGACCCAAAATGGCTGACTTCCTGTGGGTTTTAGGGCATACCTCCAAGAGACTTTTTTTCATGATTTGAGGTGATCTACCTGTGTGCCAAAGTTCAAATCTCTGGGACTTACAGTTTCCCCCAACTCACGTTAGGGGGCGCTGTGGCGTAATTTGGGGGCGGCCATTTTGGATTCCATTATAGACCGGCTATTTCACGCGGGGGACAATTTACTGCCACGTTTTCCTGAGTTTTTGAATATGCGAAGTCCCCGTAAAATGCGTTTGAAGTGAGAAAAGAAAAATAATAATAATAATAATAATAATAATAATAATAATAATAATAATAATAATAAGAAACTTTCGAAATACAATAGGCCTTCGCAGCGCTTTGCTGCTCGGGCCTAATTAAAGCCACAAGTGGCATTGGGCGGCCCTCGCAGCTCGCACCGCCTGGTATGCTGCGACCGCGGGAACCAAGCGACCGCCTCCTTCTTGCTCCTCCCAACCCAGCAAAATGGGTTCCATGCTTTACCTCTGGGCCTGCTGAGACAACCACAGCTTTGGTCAGGAAGGGTTAAACTAGGGATAAAATATAATATCTGGGATGAATCTCATCTGTGAGATAGATGCTGCGGCCATCTCAGGTGGTGGGTCAAAAGTATATGTTCAAAAGATGAAGAAACAGCACCGCCAAAATCCACGGTTAGCGGTATTAAACCCTACTCAAAACAAAAAAAATCATTAAAAATCCATAGTTTGCAATAAAATCCCGAAAAAAATCGCAAATGTCAAGGAACACATCTTGCATGTCCTAGATTTTTTTTAGATGATTTATGAAATAATTTAAAGAAAGAAAAATCTTTAAACTTGAATGCCATATACTGCGGCAGTTGAAAACCCCATAAGATGCTCAAACATGCATAGATTCATGCCAAACTTGGCAGTCTTTTCTATAATCAAAGGATAAATAACTATTCCAAATTTGGCTACGATTGCTATAAAACCTTTTGAAATACAACAATTTCCTGTTAACACAAACTTTTGAAAAATTAGAGTGACGGACTTTTAAGAAGAGCTATGCTGTGTTTACCGTCAAACAAGTAGCTATTAGAGGAATATATTCCAAAAGTCCTAGCTCTTTTGGGAAAACGACTGATTTTTTAGAAATATTTTAACATAGTGATTCTATTTTCATAAGGGTGACGTTTGATTCAAAATGGCCGACTTCATGAGAGGTTTAGACCATGGGCCCAAGAGACTTTTTTGTAGGTCCTGAGGGGTTACATAAGTGGTCCAAGTTTCAGAACTCTCAGTCATAACATGGCACGGGGCTTACCCTTTGTTTCCCTGCCTAATGACCAAGTTTGGCGCTTGGCCACGCCCACATGCTTTGATTTAGAAAAATTCCTTTGATAACTTTTGATCCCCAATGTCTCAAGTCATTATACGGTGAATATAAAGTGTGTAACTCAAAAGCTCTAGGAGGAGTTCGCTCAAATAGGTCACAAAGGTAAGAAAGCAAAGGGATTTCTTTGATTCAAAATGGCCGACTTCCTGTGTGATTTGGACCATGGCCCCAAGAGACTTTTTTGTAGGTCCTGAGGGGTTACATAAGTGGTCCAAGTTTCAGAACTCTCAGTCATAACATGGCACGGGGCTTACCCTTTGTTTCCCTGCCTAATGACCAAGTTTGACGCCTGGCCACGCCCACATGCTTTGATGTAGAAAAATTCCTTTGATAACTTTTGATCCCCAATGCCTCAAGTCAAGTTGGAGTTAGTTTGAAGCCTGTGACTCAAAAGCTGTAGGAGGAGTTCGTTCAAATATAGAGGCTATAAAGTGCAAAATTACGGTGAAAATTTGAACTTCAATCAAAAATGGCCGACTTCCTGTGGGGTTTAGACCATGGGTCCAAGAGGCTTTTTTGTAGGTCCTGGGGTGTTTAACATGTGTGCCAACTTTCATAATCCTAAGTCATTGCATGGCTTGGGGCTGGTCGTTTTAGTTTTTCTAGGGGGCGCTGTATAGAAAGTAAGCCACGCCCATCGATTATTGGCCTAGATTCTTGTGTGGGCTTGGACCAAGTTCCATCCTAGTGACTTTGGTGCAGATTGAAGGATCTATGAGGAGATGAGAGCCAAAAGTATGATCACGGCGAAACACCTGACTTTGCCGGGTCACCATAGCAACACCATTTAACTCAAAATCTTTGTGCTTTAAACGAAGTTAGACCAACATGTTTTCTATCATCTGACAAAGTTTCAAGGTGCTGGTGTTTAATATGACTGAAAGGGACCCTCCCAAGTGAAAAAAGTGACTTTCTTCCCTTAGGGGGCGGGGCTTAGATGATGTCATCATTTGACCATCCAGTATGGTCAAGCACCCAAAGGGGCTCCTTACTGCCAAACTTGGTTTGATTTGAATTTTTTTTGTAAAAGTTATTCAACTTTGAAATTCTTCAAAAGTAGCCTAACTTTGGGGCCCCTGGGGACCCCTTAAACATGCTCAAAAACGAAAACCTTTGATAACTTTTAATCTCCAATGCCTTAACTGCATAATGACCGAGTTTGAAGCCGATAGCTCATTATCCCTAGGAGGAGTTCGTTAAAGTTCGACATGAGCGAAAATGAAAAATGGCCAAAAATCGCACTTTGACCCAAAATGGCTGACTTCCTGTGGGTTTTAGGGCATACCTCCAAGAGACTTTTTTTCATGATTTGAGGAGATCTACCTGTGTGCCAAATTTCAGATCTCTGGGACTTACAGTTTCCCCCAACTCACGTTAGGGGGCGCTGTGGCGTAATTTGGGTGCGGCCATTTTGGATTCCATTATAGACCGGCTATTTCACGCGGGGGACAATTTTCTGCCACGTTTTCCTGAGTTTTTGAATATGCGAAGTCCCCGTAAAATGCGTTTGAAGTGAGAAAAGAAAAATAATAATAATAATAATAATAATAATAATAATAATAATAATAATAAGAAACTTTCGAAATACAATAGGCCTTCGCAGCGCTTTGCTGCTCGGGCCTAATTAAAGCCACAAGTGGCATTGAGCGGCCCTCGCAGCTCGCACCGCCTGGTATGTTGCGACTGCGGGAACCAAGCGACCGCCGGGTAATTCAAAATGGCCGACTCTACTCAAAACAAAAAAAATCATTAAAAATCCATAGTTTGCAATAAAATCCCGAAAAAAATCACAAATGTCAAGGAAATGTCCTAGATTTTTTTTAGATGATTTGTTAAATAATTTAAAGAAAGAAAAATCTTTAAACGTGAATGCCTTATACTGCGGCAGTTGAAAACCCCATAAGATGCTCAAACATGCATAGATTCACGCCAAACTTGGCAGTCTTTTCTATAATCAAAGGATAAATAAATGTTCCAAATTTGGCTAGGATTGCTATAAAACTTTTTGAGATACAACAATTTCCTGTTAACACAAACTTTTGAGAAATCAGAGTGACAGACTTTAAAGAAGCGCTTTCCTATTGTAACCAGCTTACAGCAGGCTTTGTAAAGAACGTATTTTGAAAGTTTTAGCTCATTTGGATAAAAGGCTGATTTTATACAATTTTTTGAAAAGAGGTCCGTGATTTTACAACAGGGTAAAATGTAATTCAAAATGGCCGACTCTACTCAAAACAAAAAAAATCATAAAAAATCCATATTTTGAAATAAAATCCAGAAAAAAATCGCAAATGTCAAGGAACACATCTCGCATGTCCTAGATTTTTTTTTAGATGATTTATTAAATAATTTAAAGAAAAATCTTTAAACGAGAATGCCTTATACTGCGGCAGTTGAAAACCCCATAAGATGCTCAAACATGCATAGAGTCACGCCAAACTTGGCAGTCTTTTCTATAATCAAAGGATAAATAAATGTTCCAAACTTGGCTAGGATTGCTATAAAACTTTTTGAGATACAACAATTTCCTGTTAACACAAACCTTTGAGAAATCAGAGTGACAGACTTTAAAGAAGCGCTTTCCTATTGTAACCAGCTTACAGCAGGCTTTGTAAAGAACGTATTTTGAAAGTTTTAGCTCATTTGGATAAAAGGCTGATTTTATACAATTTTTTGAAAAGAGGTCCGTGATTTTACAACAGGGTAAAATGTAATTCAAAATAGCCGACTCTACTCAAAACAAAAAAAATCATTAAAAATCCATAGTTTGCAATAAAATCACGAAAAAAATCACAAATGTCAAGGAACACATCTTGCATGTCCTAGATTTTTTTTAGATGATTTATTAAATAATTTAAAGAAAGAAAAATCTTTAAACTTGAATGCCATATACTGCGGCAGTTGAAAACCCCATAAGATGCTCAAACATGCATAGATTCACGCCAAACTTGGCCGTCTTTTCTATAATCAAAGGATAAATAAATGTTCCAAATTTGGCTAGGATTGCTATAAAACTTTTTGAGAGACAACAATTTCCTGTTAACACAAACTTTTGAAAAATCAGAGTGACGGACTTTTAAGAAGAGCTATGCTGTGTTTACCATCAAACAAGTAGCGATTAGAGGAATATATTCCAAAAGTCCTAGCTCTTTTGAGAAAACGACTGATTTTTTAAAAATATTTTAACAGAGTGATTCTATTTTCATAAGGGTGCCGTTTGATTCAAAATGGCCGACTTCATGAGAGGTTTAGACCATGGGCCCAAGAGACTTTTTTGTAGGTCCTGAGGGGTTACATAAGTGGTCCAAGTTTCAGAACTCTCAGTCATAACATGGCACGGGGCTTACCCTTTGTTTCCCTGCCTAATGACCAAGTTTGGCGCTTGGCCACGCCCACATGCTTTGATTTAGAAAAATTCCTTTGATAACTTTTGATCCCCAATGTCTCAAGTCATTATACGGTGAATATAAAGTGTGTAACTCAAAAGCTCTAGGAGGAGTTCGCTCAAATAGGTCACAAAGGTAAGAAAGCAAAGGGATTTCTTTGATTCAAAATGGCCAACTTCCTGTGTGATTTGGACCATGGCCCCAAGAGACTTTTTTGTAGGTCCTGAGGGGTTACATAAGTGGTCCAAGTTTCAGAACTCTCAGTCATAACATGGCACGGGGCTTACCCTTTGTTTCCCTGCCTAATGACCAAGTTTGACGCCTGGCCACGCCCACATGCTTTGATGTAGAAAAATTCCTTTGATAACTTTTGATCCCCAATGCCTCAAGTCAAGTTGGAGTTAGTTTGAAGCCTGTGACTCAAAAGCTGTAGGAGGAGTTCGTTCAAATATAGAGGCTATAAAGTGCAAAATTACGGTGAAAATTTGAACTTCAATCAAAAATGGCCGACTTCCTGTGGGGTTTAGACCATGGGTCCAAGAGGCTTTTTTGTAGGTCCTGGGGTGTTTAACATGTGTGCCAACTTTCATAATCCTAAGTCATTGCATGGCTTGGGGCTGGTCGTTTTAGTTTTTCTACGGGGCGCTGTATAGAAAGTAAGCCACGCCCATCGATTATTGGCCTAGATTCTTGTGTGGGCTTGGACCAAGTTCCATCCTAGTGACTTTGGTGCAGATTGAAGGATCTATGAGGAGATGAGAGCCAAAAGTATGATCACGGCGAAACACCTGACTTTGCCGGGTCACCATAGCAACACCATTTAACTCAAAATCTTTGTGCTTTAAACGAAGTTAGACCAACATGTTTTCTATCATCTGACAAAGTTTCAAGGTGCTGGTGTTTAATATGACTGAAAGGGACCCTCCCAAGTGAAAAAAGTGACTTTCTTCCCTTAGGGGGCGGGGCTTAGATGATGTCATCATTTGACCATCCAGTATGGTCAAGCACCCAAAGGGGCTCCTTACTGCCAAACTTGGTTTGATTTGAACTTTTTTTGTAAAAGTTATTCCACTTTGAAATTCTTCAAAAGTGCCCTAACTTTGGGGCCCCTGGGGACCCCTTAAACATGCTCAAAAACGAAAACCTTTGATAACTTTTAATCTCCAATGCCTTAACTGCATAATGACCGAGTTTGAAGCCGATAGCTCATTATCCCTAGGAGGAGTTCGTTAAAGTTCGACATGAGCGAAAATGAAAAATGGCCAAAAATCGCACTTTGACCCAAAATGGCTGACTTCCTGTGGGTTTTAGGGCATACCTCCAAGAGACTTTTTTTCATGATTTGAGGTGATCTACCTGTGTGCCAAAGTTCAAATCTCTGGGACTTACAGTTTCCCCCAACTCACGTTAGGGGGCGCTGTGGCGTAATTTGGGGGCGGCCATTTTGGATTCCATTATAGACCGGCTATTTCACGCGGGGGACAATTTACTGCCACGTTTTCCTGAGTTTTTGAATATGCGAAGTCCCCGTAAAATGCGTTTGAAGTGAGAAAAGAAAAATAATAATAATTAAAGCCACAAGTGGCATTGGGCGGCCCTCGCAGCTCGCACCGCCTGGTATGCTGCGACCGCGGGAACCAAGCGACCGCCTCCTTCTCGCTCCTCCCAACCCAGCAAAATGGGTTCCACGCTTTACCTCTGGGCCTGCTAAGACAACCACAGCTTTGGTCAGGAAGGGTTAAACTAGGGATAAAATATAATATCTGGGATGAATCTCATCTGTGAGATAGATGCTGCGGCTCTCTCAGGTGGTGGGTCAAAAGTATATGTTCAAAAGATGAAGAAACAGCACCGCCAAAATCCACGGTTAGCGGTATTACACCCTACTCAAAACAAAAAAAATCATTAAAAATCCATAGTTTGCAATAAAATCCCGAAAAAAATCGCAAATGTCAAGGAACACATCTTGCATGTCCTAGATTTTTTTTAGATGATTTATGAAATAATTTAAAGAAAGAAAAATCTTTAAACTTGAATGCCATATACTGCGGCAGTTGAAAACCCCATAAGATGCTCAAACATGCATAGATTCATGCCAAACTTGGCAGTCTTTTCTATAATCAAAGGTTAAAAAACTATTCCAAATTTGGCTACGATTGCTATAAAACTTTTTGAAATACAACAATTTCCTGTTAACACAAACTTTTGAAAAATTAGAGTGACGGACTTTTAAGAAGAGCTATGCTGTGTTTACCGTCAAACAAGTAGCTATTAGAGGAATATATTCCAAAAGTCCTAGCTCTTTTGGGAAAACGACTGATTTTTTAGAAATATTTTAACATAGTGATTCTATTTTCATAAGGGTGACGTTTGATTCAAAATGGCCGACTTCATGAGAGGTTTAGACCATGGCCCCAAGAGACTTTTTTGTAGGTCCTGAGGGGTTACATAAGTGGTCCAAGTTTCAGAACTCTCAGTCATAACATGGCACGGGGCTTACCCTTTGTTTCCCTGCCTAATGACCAAGTTTGGCGCTTGGCCACGCCCACATGCTTTGATTTAGAAAAATTCCTTTGATAACTTTTGATCCCCAATGTCTCAAGTCATTATACGGTGAATATAAAGTGTGTAACTCAAAAGCTCTAGGAGGAGTTTGCTCAAATAGGTCACAAAGGTAAGAAAGCAAAGGGATTTCTTTGATTCAAAATGGCCGACTTCCTGTGTTATTTGGACCATGGCCCCAAGAGACTTTTTTGTAGGTCCTGAGGGGTTACATAAGTGTTCCAAGTTTCAGAACTCTCAGTCATAACATGGCACGGGGCTTACCCTTTGTTTCCCTGCCTAATGACCAAGTTTGACGCCTGGCCACGCCCACATGCTTTGATGTAGAAAAATTCCTTTGATAACTTTTGATCCCCAATGCCTCAAGTCAAGTTGGAGTTAGTTTGAAGCCTGTGACTCAAAAGCTGTAGGAGGAGTTCGTTCAAATATAGAGGCTATAAAGTGCAAAATTACGGTGAAAATTTGAACTTCAATCAAAAATGGCCGACTTCCTGTGGGGTTTAGACCATGGGTCCAAGAGGCTTTTTTGTAGGTCCTGGGGTGTTTAACATGTGTGCCAACTTTCATAATCCTAAGTCATTGCATGGCTTGGGGCTGGTCGTTTTAGTTTTTCTAGGGGGCGCTGTATAGAAAGTAAGCCACGCCCTTCGATTATTGGCCTAGATTCTTGTGTGGGCTTGGACCAAGTTCCATCCTAGTGACTTTGGTGCAGATTGAAGGATCTATGAGGAGATGAGAGCCAAAAGTATGATCACGGCGAAACACCTGACTTTGCCGGGTCACCATAGCAACACCATTTAACTCAAAATCTTTGTGCTTTAAACAAAGTTAGACCAACATGTTTTCTATCATCTGACAAAGTTTCAAGGTGCTGGTGTTTAATATGACTGAAAGGGACCCTCCCAAGTGAAAAAAGTGACTTTCTTCCCTTAGGGGGCGGGGCTTAGATGATGTCATCATTTGACCATCCAGTATGGTCAAGCACCCAAAGGGGCTCCTTACTGCCAAACTTGGTTTGATTTGAACTTTTTTTGTAAAAGTTATTCCACTTTGAAATTCTTCAAAAGTGCCCTAACTTTGGGGCCCCTGGGGACCCCTTAAACATGCTCAAAAACGAAAACCTTTGATAACTTTTAATCTCCAATGCCTTAACTGCATAATGACCGAGTTTGAAGCCGATAGCTCATTATCCCTAGGAGGAGTTCGTTAAAGTTCGACATGAGCGAAAATGAAAAATGGCCAAAAATCGCACTTTGACCCAAAATGGCTGACTTCCTGTGGGTTTTAGGGCATACCTCCAAGAGACTTTTTTTCATGATTTGAGGTGATCTACCTGTGTGCCAAAGTTCAAATCTCTGGGACTTACAGTTTCCCCCAACTCACGTTAGGGGGCGCTGTGGCGTAATTTGGGGGCGGCCATTTTGGATTCCATTATAGACCGGCTATTTCACGCGGGGGACAATTTACTGCCACGTTTTCCTGAGTTTTTGAATATGCGAAGTCCCCGTAAAATGCGTTTGAAGTGAGAAAAGAAAAATAATTAAAGCCACAAGTGGCATTGGGCGGCCCTCGCAGCTCGCACCGCCTGGTATGCTGCGACCGCGGGAACCAAGCGACCGCCTCCTTCTTGCTCCTCCCAACCCAGCAAAATGGGTTCCATGCTTTACCTCTGGGCCTGCTGAGACAACCACAGCTTTGGTCAGGAAGGGTTAAACTAGGGATAAAATATAATATCTGGGATGAATCTCATCTGTGAGATAGATGCTGCGGCCATCTCAGGTGGTGGGTCAAAAGTATATGTTCAAAAGATGAAGAAACAGCACCGCCAAAATCCACGGTTAGCGGTATTACACCCTACTCAAAACCAAAAAAATCATTAAAAATCCATAGTTTGCAATAAAATCCCGAAAAAAATCGCAAATGTCAAGGAACACATCTTGCATGTCCTAGATTTTTTTTAGATGATTTATGAAATAATTTAAAGAAAGAAAAATCTTTAAACTTGAATGCCATATACTGCGGCAGTTGAAAACCCCATAAGATGCTCAAACATGCATAGATTAATGCCAAACTTGGCAGTCTTTTCTATAATCAAAGGATAAATAACTATTCCAAATTTGGCTACGATTGCTATAAAACTTTTTGAAATACAACAATTTCCTGTTAACACAAACTTTTGAAAAATTAGAGTGACGGACTTTTAAGAAGAGCTATGCTGTGTTTACCGTCAAACAAGTAGCTATTAGAGGAATATATTCCAAAAGTCCTAGCTCTTTTGGGAAAACGAATGATTTTTTAGAAATATTTTAACATAGTGATTCTATTTTCATAAGGGTGACGTTTGATTCAAAATGGCCGACTTCATGAGAGGTTTAGACCATGGGCCCAAGAGACTTTTTTGTAGGTCCTGAGGGGTTACATAAGTGGTCCACGTTTCAGAACCCTCAGTCATAACATGGCACGGGGCTTACCCTTTGTTTCCCTGCCTAATGACCAAGTTTGGCGCTTGGCCACGCCCACATGCTTTGATTTAGAAAAATTCCTTTGATAACTTTTGATCCCCAATGTCTCAAGTCATTATACGGTGAATATAAAGTGTGTAACTCAAAAGCTCTAGGAGGAGTTCGCTCAAATAGGTCACAAAGGTAAGAAAGCAAAGGGATTTCTTTGATTCAAAATGGCCGACTTCCTGTGTGATTTGGACCATGGCCCCAAGAGACTTTTTTGTAGGTCCTGAGGGGTTACATAAGTGGTCCAAGTTTCAGAACTCTCAGTCATAACATGGCACGGGGCTTACCCTTTGTTTCCCTGCCTAATGACCAAGTTTGACGCCTGGCCACGCCCACATGCTTTGATGTAGAAAAATTCCTTTGATAACTTTTGATCCCCAATGCCTCAAGTCAAGTTGGAGTTAGTTTGAAGCCTGTGACTCAAAAGCTGTAGGAGGAGTTCGTTCAAATATAGAGGCTATAAAGTGCAAAATTACGGTGAAAATTTGAACTTCAATCAAAAATGGCCGACTTCCTGTGGGGTTTAGACCATGGGTCCAAGAGGCTTTTTTGTAGGTCCTGGGGTGTTTAACATGTGTGCCAACTTTCATAATCCTAAGTCATTGCATGGCTTGGGGCTGGTCGTTTTAGTTTTTCTAGGGGGCGCTGTATAGAAAGTAAGCCACGCCCATCGATTATTGGCCTAGATTCTTTTGTGGGCTTGGACCAAGTTCCATCCTAGTGACTTTGGTGCAGATTGAAGGATCTATGAGGAGATGAGAGCCAAAAGTATGATCACGGCGAAACACCTGACTTTGCCGGGTCACCATAGCAACACCATTTAACTCAAAATCTTTGTGCTTTAAACGAAGTTAGACCAACATGTTTTCTATCATCTGACAAAGTTTCAAGGTGCTGGTGTTTAATATGACTGAAAGGGACCCTCCCAAGTGAAAAAAGTGACTTTCTTCCCTTAGGGGGCGGGGCTTAGATGATGTCATCATTTGACCATCCAGTATGGTCAAGCACCCAAAGGGGCTCCTTACTGCCAAACTTGGTTTGATTTGAACTTTTTTTGTAAAAGTTATTCCACTTTGAAATTCTTCAAAAGTGCCCTAACTTTGGGGCCCCTGGGGACCCCTTAAACATGCTCAAAAACGAAAACCTTTGATAACTTTTAATCTCCAATGCCTTAACTGCATAATGACCGAGTTTGAAGCCGATAGCTCATTATCCCTAGGAGGAGTTCGTTAAAGTTCGACATGAGCGAAAATGAAAAATGGCCAAAAATCGCACTTTGACCCAAAATGGCTGACTTCCTGTGGGTTTTAGGGCATACCTCCAAGAGACTTTTTTTCATGATTTGAGGTGATCTACCTGTGTGCCAAAGTTCAAATCTCTGGGACTTACAGTTTCCCCCAACTCACGTTAGGGGGCGCTGTGGCGTAATTTGGGGGCGGCCATTTTGGATTCCATTATAGACCGGCTATTTCACGCGGGGGACAATTTACTGCCACGTTTTCCTGAGTTTTTGAATATGCGAAGTCCCCGTAAAATGCGTTTGAAGTGAGAAAAGAAAAATAATAATAATAATAATAATAATAATAATAATAATAATAATAATAATAAGAAACTTTCGAAATACAATAGGCCTTCGCAGCGCTTTGCTGCTCGGGCCTAATAATAATAATTAAAGCCACAAGTGGCATTGGGCGGCCCTCGCAGCTCGCACCGCCTGGTATGCTGCGACCGCGGGAACCAAGCGACCGCCTCCTTCTTGCTCCTCCCAACCCAGCAAAATGGGTTCCATGCTTTACCTCTGGGCCTGCTGAGACAACCACAGCTTTGGTCAGGAAGGGTTAAACTAGGGATAAAATATAATATCTGGGAAATCTCATCTGTGAGATAGATGCTGCGGCCATCTCAGGTGGTGGGTCAAAAGTATATGTTCAAAAGATGGAGAAACACCACCGCCAAAATCCACGGTTAGCGGTAATACACCCTACTCAAAACAAAAAAAATCATTAAAAATCCATAGTTTGCAATAAAATCCCGAAAAAAATCACAAATATCAAGGAACATATCTTGCATGTCCTAGATTTTTTTTAGATGATTTATTAAATAATTTAAAGAAAGAAAAATCTTTAAACGTGAATGCCTTATACTGCGGCAGTTGAAAACCTCATAAGATGCTCAAACATGCATAGATTTACGCCAAACTTGGCAGTCTTTTCTATAATCAAAGGATAAATAACTGTTCCAAATTTGGCTAGGATTGCTATAAAACTTTTTGAGATACAACAATTTCCTGTTAACACAACTTTTTGAAAAATCAGAGTGACAGACTTTAAAAAAGCGCTTTGCTATTGTTACCAGCTTACAGCAGGCTTTGTAAAGAACGTATTTTGAAAGTATTAGCTCATTTGGATAAAAGGCTGATTTTATAAAATTTTTTGAAAAGAGGTCAGTGATTTCACAACAGGGTGAAATGTAATTCAAAATGGCCGACTCTACTCAAAACAAAAAAAATCATAAAAAATCCATAGTTTGCAATAAAATCCCGAAAAAAATCGCAACTGTCAAGGAACACATCTCGCATGTCCTAGATTTTTTTTAGATGATTTATTAAATAATTTAAAGAAAGAAAAATCTTTAAACGTGAATGCCTTATACTGCGGCAGTTGAAAACCTCATAAGATGCTCAAACATGCATAGATTTATGCCAAACTTGGCAGTCTTTTCTATAATCAAAGGATAAATAACTGTTCCAAATTTGGCTAGGATTGCTATAAAACTTTTTGCGATACAACAATTTCCTGTTAACACAAACTTTTGAAAAATCAGAGTGACAGACTTTAAAGAAGCGCTTTGCTATTGTAACCAGCTTACAGCAGGCTTTGTAACGACCGTATTTTGAAAGTATTAGCTCATTTGGATAAAAGGCTGATTTTATAAAATTTTTTGAAAAGAGGTCAGTGATTTCACAACAGGGTGAAATGTAATTCAAAATGGCCGACTCTACTCAAAACAAAAAAAATCATTAAAAATCCATAGTTTGCAATAAAATCCCGAAAAAAATCGCAAATGTCAAGGAACACATCTTGCATGTCCTAGATTTTTTTTAGATGATTTATTAAATAATTTAAAGAAAGAAAAATCTTTAAACGTGAATGCCTTATACTGCAGCAGTTGAAAACCTCATAAGATGCTCAAACATGCATAGATTTACGCCAAACTTGGCAGTCTTTTCTATAATCAAAGGATAAATAACTGTTCCAAATTTGGCTAGGATTGCTATAAAACTTTTTGAGATACAACAATTTCCTGTTAACACAACTTTTTGAAAAATCAGAGTGACAGACTTTAAAAAAGCGCTTTGCTATTGTAACCAGCTTACAGCAGGCTTTGTAAAGAACGTATTTTGAAAGTATTAGCTCATTTGGATAAAAGGCTGATTTTATAAAATTTTTTGAAAAGAGGTCAGTGATTTCACAACAGGGTGAAATGTAATTCAAAATGGCCGACTCTACTCAAAACAAAAAAAATCATTAAAAATCCATAGTTTGCAATAAAATCCCGAAAAAAATCGCAAATGTCAAGGAACACATCTCGCATGTCCTAGATTTTTTTTAGATGATTTATTAAATAATTTAAAGAAAGAAAAATCTTTAAACGTGAATGCCTTATACTGCCTCAGTTGAAAACCTCATAAGATGCTCAAACATGCATAGATTTACGCCAAACTTGGCAGTCTTTTCTATAATCAAAGGATAAATAACTGTTCCAAATTTGGCTAGGATTGCTATAAAACTTTTTGCGATACAACAATTTCCTGTTAACACAAACTTTTGAAAAATCAGAGTGACAGACTTTAAAGAAGCGCTTTGCTATTGTAACCAGCTTACAGCAGGCTTTGTAAAGAACGTATTTTGAAAGTATTAGCTCATTTGGATAAAAGGCTGATTTTATACAATTTTTTGAAAAGAGGTCCGTGATTTCACAACAGGGGAAAATGTAATTCAAAATGGCCGACTCTACTCAAAACAAAAAAAATCATTAAAAATCCATAGTTTGCAATAAAATCCCGAAAAAAATCACAAATGTCAAAGAACACATCTTGCATGTCCTAGATTTTTTTTAGATGATTTATTAAATAATTTAAAGAAAGAAAAATCTTTAAACTTGAATGCCTTATACTGCGGCAGTTGAAAACCCCATAAGATGCTCAAACATGCATAGATTCACGCCAAACTTGGCAGTCTTTTCTATAATCAAATGATAAATAACTGTTCCAAATTTGGCTACGATTGCTATAAAACTTTTTGAGATACAACAATTTACTGTTAACACAAACTTTTGAAAAATTAGAGTGACGGACTTTAAGAAGAGCTATGCTGTGTTTACCATCAAACAAGTAGCTATTAGAGGAATATATTCCAAAAGTCCTAGCTCTTTTGGGAAAACGACTGATTTTTTAGAAATATTTTAACATAGTGATTCTATTTTCATAAGGGTGACGTTTGATTCAAAATGGCCGACTTCATGAGAGGTTTAGACCATGGTCCCAAGAGACTTTTTTGTAGGTCCTGAGGGGTTACATAAGTGGTCCAAGTTTCAGAACTCTCAGTCATAACATGGCACGGGGCTTACCCTTTGTTTCCCTGCCTAATGACCAAGTTTGGCGCTTGGCAACGCCCACATGCTTTGATTTAGAAAAATTCCTTTGATAACTTTTGATCCCCAATGTCTCAAGTCATTATACGGTGAATATAAAGTGTGTAACTCAAAAGCTCTAGGAGGAGTTCGCTCAAATAGGTCACAAAGGTAAGAAAGCAAAGGGATTTCTTTGATTCAAAATGGCCGACTTCCTGTGTGATTTGGACCATGGCCCCAAGAGACTTTTTTGTAGGTCCTGAGGGGTTACATAAGTGGTCCAAGTTTCAGAACTCTCAGTCATAACATGGCACGGGGCTTACCCTTTGTTTCCCTGCCTAATGACCAAGTTTGACGCCTGGCCACGCCCACATGCTTTGATGTAGAAAAATTCCTTTGATAACTTTTGATCCCCAATGCCTCAAGTCAAGTTGGAGTTAGTTTGAAGCCTTTGACTCAAAAGCTGTAGGAGGAGTTCGTTCAAATATAGAGGCTATAAAGTGCAAAATTACGGTGAAAATTTGAACTTCAATCAAAAATGGCCGACTTCCTGTGGGGTTTAGACCATGGGTCCAAGAGGCTTTTTTGTAGGTCCTGGGGTGTTTAACATGTGTGCCAACTTTCATAATCCTAAGTCATTGCATGGCTTGGGGCTGGTCGTTTTAGTTTTTCTAGGGGGCGCTGTATAGAAAGTAAGCCACGCCCATCGATTATTGGCCTAGATTCTTGTGTGGGCTTGGACCAAGTTCCATCCTAGTGACTTTGGTGCAGATTGAAGGATCTATGAGGAGATGAGAGCCAAAAGTATGATCACGGCGAAACACCTGACTTTGCCGGGTCACCATAGCAACACCATTTAACTCAAAATCTTTGTGCTTTAAACGAAGTTAGACCAACATGTTTTCTATCATCTGACAAAGTTTCAAGGTGCTGGTGTTTAAAATGACTGAAAGGGACCCTCCCAAGTGAAAAAAGTGACTTTCTTCCCTTAGGGGGCGGGGCTTAGATGATGTCATCATTTGACCATCCAGTATGGTCAAGCACCCAAAGGGGCTCCTTACTGCCAAACTTGGTTTGATTTGAATTTTTTTTGTAAAAGTTATTCCACTTTGAAATTCTTCAAAAGTGCCCTAACTTTGGGGCCCCTGGGGACCCCTTAAACATGCTCAAAAACGAAAACCTTTGATAACTTTTAATCTCCAATGCCTTAACTGCATAATGACCGAGTTTGAAGCCGATAGCTCATTATCCCTAGGAGGAGTTCGTTAAAGTTCGACATGAGCGAAAATGAAAAATGGCCAAAAATCGCACTTTGACCCAAAATGGCTGACTTCCTGTGGGTTTTAGGGCATACCTCCAAGAGACTTTTTTTCATGATTTGAGGAGATCTACCTATGTGCCAAAATTCAAATCTCTGGGACTTACAGTTTCCCCCAACTCACGTTAGGTGGCGCTGTGGCGTAATTTGGGGGCGGCCATCTTGGATTCCATTATAGACCGGCTATTTCACGCGGGGGACAACTTACTGCCACGTTTTCCTGAGTTTTTGAATATGCGAAGTCCCCGTAAAATGCGTTCGAAATGCCAAAAGAACCGCAATAATAATAATAATAATAATTAAAGCCACAAGTGGCATTGGGCGGCCCTCGCAGCTCGCACCGCCTGGTATGCTGCGACCGCGGGAACCAAGCGACCGCCTCCTTCTTGCTCCTCCCGACCCAGCAAAATGGGTTCCACGCTTTACCTCTGGGCCTGCTGAGACAACCACAGCTTTGGTCAGGAAGGGTTAAACTAGGGATAAAATATAATATCTGGGATGAATCTCATCTGTGAGATAGATGCTGCGGCCATCTCAGGTGGTGGGTCAAAAGTATATGTTCAAAAGATGGAGAAACACCACCGCCAAAATCCACGGTTAGCGGTAATACACCCTACTCAAAACAAAAAAAATCATTAAAAATCCATAGTTTGCAATAAAATCCCGAAAAAAATCGCAAATGTCAAGGAACACATCTCGCATGTCCTAGATTTTTTTTAGATGATTTATTAAATAATTTAAAGAAAGAAAAATCTTTAAACGTGAATGCCTTATACTGCGGCAGTTGAAAACCTCATAAGATGCTCAAACATGCATAGATTTACGCCAAACTTGGCAGTCTTTTCTATAATCAAAGGATAAATAACTGTTCCAAATTTGGCTAGGATTGCTATAAAACTTTTTGCGATACAACAATTTCCTGTTAACACAAACTTTTGAAAAATCAGAGTGACAGACTTTAAAGAAGCGCTTTGCTATTGTAACCAGCTTACAGCAGGCTTTGTAAAGAACGTATTTTGAAAGTATTAGCTCATTTGGATAAAAGGCTGATTTTATAAAATTTTTTGAAAAGAGGTCAGTGATTTCACAACAGGGTGAAATGTAATTCAAAATGGCCGACTCTACTCAAAACAAAAAAAATCATTAAAAATCCATAGTTTGCAATAAAATCCCGAAAAAAATCGCAAATGTCAAGGAACACATCTCGCATGTCCTAGATTTTTTTTAGATGATTTATTCAATAATTTAAAGAAAGAAAAATCTTTAAACGTGAATGCCTTATACTGCGGCAGTTGAAAACCTCATAAGATGCTCAAACATGCATAGATTTAGGCCACACTTGGCAGTCTTTTCTATAATCAAAGGATAAATAAATGTTCCAAATTTGGCTAGGATTGCTATAAAAAATTTAGCGATACAACAATTTCCTGTTAACACAAACTTTTGAAAAATCAGAGTGACAGACTTTAAAGAAGCGCTTTGCTATTGTAACCAGCTTACAGCAGGCTTTGTAAAGAACGTATTTTGAAAGTATTAGCTCATTTGGATAAAAGGCTGATTTTATAAAAATTTTGGAAAAGAGGTCAGTGATTTCACAACAGGGTGAAATGTAATTCAAAATGGCCGACTCTACTCAAAACAACAGAAATCATTAAAAATCCATAGTTTGCAATAAAATCCCGAAAAAAATCGCAAATGTCAAGGAACACATCTCGCATGTCCTAGATTTTTTTTAGATGATTTATTAAATAATTTAAAGAAAGAAAAATCTTTAAACGTGAATGCCTTATACTGCGGCAGTTGAAAACCTCATAAGATGCTCAAACATGCATAGATTTACGCCAAACTTGGCAGTCTTTTCTATAATCAAAGGATAAATAACTGTTCCAAATTTGGCTAGGATTGCTATAAAACTTTTTGCGATACAACAATTTCCTGTTAACACAAACTTGTGAAAAATCAGAGTGACAGACTTTAAAGAAGCGCTTTGCTATTGTAACCAGCTTACAGCAGGCTTTGTAAAGAACGTATTTTGAAAGTATTAGCTCATTTGGATAAAAGGCTGATTTTATACAATTTTTTGAAAAGAGGTCCGTGATTTCACAACAGGGTAAAATGTAATTCAAAATGGCCGACTCTACTCAAAACAAAAAAAATCATTAAAAATCCATAGTTTGCAATAAAATCCCGAAAAAAATCACAAATGTCAAGGAACACATCATGCATATCCTAGATTTTTTTTAGATGATTTATTAAATAATTTAAAGAAAGAAAAATCTTTAAACTTGAATGCCATATACTGCGGCAGTTGAAAACCCCATAAGATGCTCAAACATGCATAGATTCACGCCAAACTTGGCAGTCTTTTCTATAATCAAAGGATAAATAACTGTACCAAATTTGGCTACGATTGCTATAAAACTTTTTGAGATACAACAATTTCCTGTTAACAAAAAATTGTGAAAAATCAGAGTGACGGACTTTTAAGAAGAGCTATGCTGTGTTTACCATCAAACCAGTAGCGATTAGAGGAATATATTCCAAAAGTCCTAGCTCTTTTAGGAAAACGACTGATTTTTTAGAAATATTTTAACATAGTGATTCTATTTTCATAAGGGTGCCGTTTGATTAAAAATGGCCGACTTCATGAGAGGTTTAGACCATGGCTCCAATGAAACTTTTTGTAGGTGGAGAGCTCATACAGATGTGTGCCCAGTTTTATTATCCTAGGAACGAGCATGGCTAGGGGCTGAATTATTTCCTGGCATTATCTGTCCACTTGACCAACTATTAGGCGAGAACGCAAACTTTTGAAAAATCAGAGTGACGGACTTTAAAGAAGCGCTTTACTATTGTAACCAGCTTATAGCAGGCTTTGTAAAGAACGTATTTTGAAAGTTTTAGCTCATTTGGATAAAAGGCTGATTTTATACAATTTTTTGAAAAGAGGTCTGTGATTTCACAACAGGGTAAAATGTAATTCAAAATGGCCGACTTCCGGTGGGGTTTAGACCGTGGCTTCAAGAGGCTTTTAGTTGGGGCCTGATGAGATGCAAATGTGTTCAAAGTTTCAATATTCCTGGACTAAAAACGGCTTGGGGCTGATGGTTTGAAGTTTGTTATTTCTAGGGGGCGCTGTAGGGAAATTAAGCCCCGCCCACAAAATATTGCTCTGGATTCCTGTTGGGAGTTGGACTAGGATCATCTCTTGTTATTTTGGTGCAGATCTGATTATTATTGAGGAAATGAGAGCCAATCGTATTTTCATGGCGAAACGCCTCACTTCGCCATGGTGCCACGGCAACACCATTTAACTCAGACTCTCTGTGCTTTAAACGAAGTTAGACCAACCTGTTTTCTATCATCTGACAAAGTTTCAAGGTGCTGGTGTTTAAAATGAGTGAAAGGGACCCTCCCAAGTGAAAAAAGTAACTTTCTTCCCTTAGGGGGCGGGGCTTAGATGATGTCATCATTTGACCATCCAGTATGGTCAAGCACCCAAAGGGGCTCCTTACTGCCAAACTTGGTTTGATTTGAATTTTTTTTGTAAAAGTTATTCAACTTTGAAATTCTTCAAAAGTAGCCTAACTTTGGGGCCCCTGGGGACCCCTTAAACATGCTCAAAAACGAAAACCTTTGATAACTTTTAATCTCCAATGCCTTAACTGCATAATGACCGAGTTTGAAGCCGATAGCTCATAATCCCTAGGAGGAGTTCGTTAAAGTTCGACATGAGCGAAAATGAAAAATGGCCAAAAATCGCACTTTGACCCAAAATGGCTGACTTCCTGTGGGTTTTAGGGCATACCTCCAAGAGACTTTTTTTCATGATTTGAGGAGATCTACCTGTGTGCCAAAATTCAGATCTCTGGGACTTACAGTTTCCCCCAACTCACGTTAGGGGGCGCTGTGGCGTAATTTGGGGGCGGCCATTTTTGATTCTATTATAGACCGGCTATTTCACGCGGGGGACAATTTACTGCCACGTTTTCCTGAGTTTTTGAATATGCAAAGTCCCCGTAAAATGCGTTCAAAGTGCTACAAGAATCGTAATAATAATAATAATAAGAAACTTTCGAAATACAATAGGCCTTCGCAGCACTTTGCTGCTCGGGCCTAATAATAATAAGAAACTTTCGAAATACAATAGGCTCTTGCAGCCTTCGCTGCTCGGGCCTAATAATAATAATAAGAAACTTTCGAAATACAATAGGCCTTCGCAGCGCTTTGCTGCTCGGGCCTAATTAAAGCCACAAGTGGCATTGGGCGGCCCTCGCAGCTCGCACCGCCTGGTATGCTGCGACCGCGGGAACCAAGCGACCGCCTCCTTCTTGCTCCTCCCAACCCAGCAAAATGGGTTCCATGCTTTACCTCTGGGCCTGCTGAGACAACCACAGCTTTGGTCAGGAAGGGTTAAACTAGGGATAAAATATAATATCTGGGATGAATCTCATCTGTGAGATAGATGCTGCGGCCATCTCAGGTGGTGGGTCAAAAGTATATGTTCAAAAGATGAAGAAACAGCACCGCCAAAATCCACGGTTAGCGGTATTACACCCTACTCAAAACAAAAAAAATCATTAAAAATCCATAGTTTGCAATAAAATCCCGAAAAAAATCGGAAATGTCAAGGAACACATCTTGCATGTCCTAGATTTTTTTTTAGATGATTTATGAAATAATTTAAAGAAAGAAAAATCTTTAAACTTGAATGCCATATACTGAGGCAGTTGAAAACCCCATAAGATGCTCAAACATGCATAGATTCATGCCAAACTTGGCAGTCTTTTCTATAATCAAAGGATAAATAACTATTCCAAATTTGGCTACGATTGCTATAAAACTTTTTGAAATACAACAATTTCCTGTTAACACAAACTTTTGAAAAATTAGAGTGACGGACTTTTAAGAAGAGCTATGCTGTGTTTACCGTCAAACAAGTAGCTATTAGAGGAATATATTCCAAAAGTCCTAGCTCTTTTGGGAAAACGACTGATTTTTTAGAAATATTTTAACATAGTGATTCTATTTTCATAAGGGTGACGTTTGATTCAAAATGGCCGACTTCATGAGAGGTTTAGACCATGGGCCCAAGAGACTTTTTTGTAGGTCCTGAGGGGTTACATAAGTGGTCCAAGTTTCAGAACTCTCAGTCATAACATGGCACGGGGCTTACCCTTTGTTTCCCTGCCTAATGACCAAGTTTGGCGCTTGGCCACGCCCACATGCTTTGATTTAGAAAAATTCCTTTGATAACTTTTGATCCCCAATGTCTCAAGTCATTATACGGTGAATATAAAGTGTGTAACTCAAAAGCTCTAGGAGGAGTTCGCTCAAATAGGTCACAAAGGTAAGAAAGCAAAGGGATTTCTTTGATTCAAAATGGCCGACTTCCTGTGTGATTTGGACCATGGCCCCAAGAGACTTTTTTGTAGTTCCTGAGGGGTTACATAAGTGGTCCAAGTTTCAGAACTCTCAGTCATAACATGGCACGGGGCTTACCCTTTGTTTCCCTGCCTAATGACCAAGTTTGACGCCTGGCCACGCCCACATGCTTTGATGTAGAAAAATTCCTTTGATAACTTTTGATCCCCAATGCCTCAAGTCAAGTTGGAGTTAGTTTGAAGCCTGTGACTCAAAAGCTGTAGGAGGAGTTCGTTCAAATATAGAGGCTATAAAGTGCAAAATTACGGTGAAAATTTGAACTTCAATCAAAAATGGCCGACTTCCTGTGGGGTTTAGACCATGGGTCCAAGAGGCTTTTTTGTAGGTCCTGGGGTGTTTAACATGTGTGCCAACTTTCATAATCCTAAGTCATTGCATGGCTTGGGGCTGGTCGTTTTAGTTTTTCTAGGGGGCGCTGTATAGAAAGTAAGCCACGCCCATCGATTATTGGCCTAGATTCTTGTGTGGGCTTGGACCAAGTTCCATCCTAGTGACTTTGGTGCAGATTGAAGGATCTATGAGGAGATGAGAGCCAAAAGTATGATCACGGCGAAACACCTGACTTTGCCGGGTCACCATAGCAACACCATTTAACTCAAAATCTTTGTGCTTTAAACGAAGTTAGACCAACATGTTTTCTATCATCTGACAAAGTTTCAAGGTGCTGGTGTTTAATATGACTGAAAGGGACCCTCCCAAGTGAAAAAAGTGACTTTCTTCCCTTAGGGGGCGGGGCTTAGATGATGTCATCATTTGACCATCCAGTATGGTCAAGCACCCAAAGGGGCTCCTTACTGCCAAACTTGGTTTGATTTGAACTTTTTTTGTAAAAGTTATTCCACTTTGAAATTCTTCAAAAGTGCCCTAACTTTGGGGCCCCTGGGGACCCCTTAAACATGCTCAAAAACGAAAACCTTTGATAACTTTTAATCTCCAATGCCTTAACTGCATAATGACCGAGTTTGAAGCCGATAGCTCATTATCCCTAGGAGGAGTTCGTTAAAGTTCGACATGAGCGAAAATGAAAAATGGCCAAAAATCGCACTTTGACCCAAAATGGCTGACTTCCTGTGGGTTTTAGGGCATACCTCCAAGAGACTTTTTTTCATGATTTGAGGTGATCTACCTGTGTGCCAAAGTTCAAATCTCTGGGACTTACAGTTTCCCCCAACTCACGTTAGGGGGCGCTGTGGCGTAATTTGGGGGCGGCCATTTTGGATTCCATTATAGACCGGCTATTTCACGCGGGGGACAATTTACTGCCACGTTTTCCTGAGTTTTTGAATATGCGAAGTCCCCGTAAAATGCGTTTGAAGTGAGAAAAGAAAAATAATAATAATTAAAGCCACAAGTGGCATTGAGCGGCCCTCGCAGCTCGCACCGCCTGGTATGTTGCGACCGCGGGAACCAAGCGACCGCCGGGTAATTCAAAATGGCCGACTCTACTCAAAACAAAAAAAATCATTAAAAATCCATAGTTTGCAATAAAATCCCGAAAAAAATTACAAATGTCAAGGAACACATCTTGCATGTCCTAGATTTTTTTTAGATGATTTATTAAATAATTTAAAGAAAGAAAAATCTTTAAACTTGAATGCCATATACTGCGGCAGTTGAAAACCCCATCAGATGCTCAAACATGCATAGATTCACGCCAAACTTGGCAGTCTTTTCTATAATCAAAGGATAAATAACTGTTCCAAATTTGGCTAGGATTGCTATAAAACTTTTTGCGATATAACAATTTCCTGTTAACACAAACTTTTGAAAAATCGGAGTGACAGACTTTAAAAAAGCGCTTTGCTATTGTAACCAGCTTACAGCAGGCTTTGGAAAGAACGTATTTTGAAAGTATTAGCTCATTTGGATAAAAGACTGATTTTATACAATTTTTTGAAAAGAGGTCCGTGATTTCACAACAGGGTGAAATGTAATTCAAAATGGCCGACTCTACTCAAAACAAAAAAAATCATAAAAAATCCATATTTTGAAATAAAATCCAGAAAAAAATCGCAAATGTCAAGGAACACATCTCGCATGTCCTAGATTTTTTTTAGATGATTTATTAAATAATTTAAAGAAAGAAAAATCTTTAAACGTGAATGCCTTATACTGCGGCAGTTGAAAACCCCATAAGATGCTCAAACATGCATAGATTCACGCCAAACTTGGCAGTCTTTTCTATAATCAGAGGATAAATAACTGTTCCAAATTTGGCTAGGATTGCTATAAAACTTTTTGATATACAACAATTTCCTGTTAACACAAACTTTTGAAAAATCAGAGTGACAGACTTTTAAGAAGAGCTATGCTGTTTTTACCATCAAACAAGTAGTGATTAGAGGAATATATTTCAAAAGTCTTGGGAAAACGACTGATTTTTTAGAAATATTTTAACATAGTGATTCTATTTTCATAAGGGTGCCGTTTGATTCAAAATGGCTGACTTCATGAGAGGTTTAGACCATGGCTCCAATGAAACTTTTTGTAGGCGGAGAGCTCATACAGATGTGTGCCAAGTTTCATTATCCTAGGAACGAGCATGGCTAGGGGCTGAATTATTTCCTGGCATTATCTGTCCACTTGAACAACTATTAGGCGAGAACGCAAACTTTTGAAAAATCAGAGTGACGGACTTTAAAGAAGCGCTTTGCTATTGTAACCAGCTTACAGCAGGCTTTGTAAAGAACGTATTTTGAAAGTTTTAGCTCATTTGGATAAAAGGCTGATTTTATACAATTTTTTGAAAAGAGGTCCGTGATTTTACAACAGGGTAAAATGTAATTCAAAATGGCCGACTCTACTCAAAACAAAACAAAAATCATAAAAAATCCATAGTTTGCAATAAAATCCAGAAAAAAATCACAAATGTCAAGGAACACATCTTGCATATCCTAGATTTCTTTTAGATGATTTATTAAATAATTTAAAGAAAGAAAAATCTTTAAACTTGAATGCCATATACTGCGGCAGTTGAAAACCCCATAAGATGCTCAAACATGCATAGATTCACGCCAAACTTGGCAGTCTTTTCTATAATCAAAGGATAAATAAATGTTCCAAATTTGGCTAGGATTGCTATAAAACTTTTTGAGATACAACAATTTCCTGTTAACACAAACTTTTGAGAAATCAGAGTGACGGACTTTAAAGAAGCGCTTTCCTATTGTAACCAGCTTACAGCAGGCTTTGTAAAGAACGTATTTTGAAAGTTTTAGCTCATTTGGATAAAAGGCTGATTTTATACAATTTTTTGAAAAGAGGTCCGTGATTTTACAACAGGGTAAAATGTAATTCAAAATGGCCGACTCTACTCAAAACAAAAAAAATCATTAAAAATCCATAGTTTGCAATAAAATCCCGAAAAAAATCACAAATGTCAAGGAACACATCTTGCATGTCCTAGATTTTTTTTTAGATGATTTATTAAATAATTTAAAGAAAGAAAAATCTTTAAACTTGAATGCCATATACTGCGGCAGTTGAAAACCCCATAAGATGCTCAAACATGCATAGATTCACGCCAAACTTGGCAGTCTTTTCTATAATGAAAGGATAAATAACTGTTCCAAATTTGGCTAGGATTGCTATAAAACTTTTTGCGATATAACAATTTCCTGTTAACACAAACTATTGAAAAATAGGAGTGACAGACTTTAAAAAAGCGCTTTGCTATTGTAACCAGCTTACAGCAGGCTTTGGAAAGAACGTATTTTGAAAGTATTAGCTCATTTGGATAAAAGACTGATTTTATACAATTTTTTGAAAAGAGGTCCGTGATTTCACAACAGGGTGAAATGTAATTCAAAATGGCCGACTCTACTCAAAACAAAAAAAATCATAAAAAATCCATATTTTGATATAAAATCCAGAAAAAAATCGCAAATGTCAAGGAACACATCTCGCATGTCCTAGATTTTTTTTAGATGATTTATTAAATAATTTAAAGAAAGAAAAATCTTTAAACGTGAATGCCTTATACTGCGGCAGTTGAAAACCCCATAAGATGCTCAAACATGCATAGATTCACGCCAATCTTGGCAGTCTTTTCTATAATCAAAGGATAAATAAATGTTCCAAATTTGGCTAGGATCGCTATAAAACTTTTTGAGATACAACAATTTCCTGTTAACACAAACTTTTGAAAAATCAGAGTGACGGACTTTAAAGAAGCGCTTTCCTATTGTAACCAGCTTACAGCAGGCTTTGTAAAGAACGTATTTTGAAAGTTTTAGCTCATTTGGATAAAAGGCTGATTTTACACAATTTTTTGAAAAGAGGTCCGTGATTTCACAACAGGGTGAAATATAATTCAAAATGGCCGACTCTACTCAAAACAAAAAAAATCATAAAAAATCCATATTTTGAAATAAAATCCAGAAAAAAATCGCAAATGTCAAGGAACACATCTCGCATGTCCTAGATTTTTTTTAGATGATTTATTAAATAATTTAAAGAAAGAAAAATCTTTAAACGTGAATGCCTTATACTGCGGCAGTTGAAAACCCCATAAGATGCTCAAACATGCATAGATTCACGCCAAACTTGGCAGTCTTTTCTATAATCAAAGGATAAATAAATGTTCCAAATTTGGCTAGGATTGCTATAAAACTTTTTGAGATACAACAATTTCCTGTTAACACAAACCTTTGAGAAATCAGAGTGACGGACTTTAAAGAAGCGCTTTCCTATTGTAACCAGCTTACAGCAGGCTTTGTAAAGAGCGTATTTTGAAAGTTTTAGCTCATTTGGATAAAAGGCTGATTTTACACAATTTTTTGAAAAGAGGTCCGTGATTTCACAACAGGGTGAAATATAATTCAAAATGGCCGACTCTACTCAAAACAAAAAAAATCATAAAAAATCCATATTTTGAAATAAAATCCAGAAAAAAATCGCAAATGTCAAGGAACACATCTCGCATGTCCTAGATTTTTTTTAGATGATTTATTAAATAATTTAAAGAAAGAAAAATCTTTAAACGTGAATGCCTTATACTGCGGCAGTTGAAAACCCCATAAGATGCTCAAACATGCATAGATTCACGCCAAACTTGGCAGTCTTTTCTATAATCAAAGGATAAATAAATGTTCCAAATTTGGCTAGGATTGCTATAAAACTTTTTGAGATACAACAATTTCCTGTTAACACAAACCTTTGAGAAATCAGAGTGACGGACTTTAAAGAAGCGCTTTCCTATTGTAACCAGCTTACAGCAGGCTTTGTAAAGAACGTATTTTGAAAGTTTTAGCTCATTTGGATAAAAGGCTGATTTTATACAATTTTTTGAAAAGAGGTCCGTGATTTTACAACAGGGTAAAATGTAATTCAAAATGGCCGACTCTACTCAAAACAAAAAAAATCATTAAAAATCCATAGTTTGCAATAAAATCCCGAAAAAAGTCACAAATGTCAAGGAACACATCTTGCATGTCCTAGATTTTTTTTAGATGATTTATTAAATAATTTAAAGAAAGAAAAATCTTTAAACTTGAATGCCATATACTGGGGCAGTTGAAAACCCCATAAGATGCTCAAACATGCATAGATTCACGCCAAACTTGTCAGTCTTTTCTATAATCAAAGGATAAATAAATGTTCCAAATTTGGCTAGGATTGCTATAAAACTTTTTGAGATACAACAATTTCCTATTAACACAAACTTTTGAAAAATCAGAGTGACGGACTTTTAAGAAGAGCTATGCTGTGTTTACCATCAAACAAGTAGCGATTAGAGGAATATATTCCAAAAGTCCTAGCTCTTTTGAGAAAACGACTGATTTTTTAGAAATATTTTAACAGAGTGATTCTATTTTCATAAGGGTGCCGTTTGATTCAAAATGGCAGACTTCATGAGAGGTTTAGACCATGGCTCCCATGAAACTTTTTGTAGGTGGAGAACTCATACAGATGTGTGCCAAATTTCATTATCCTAGGAACGAGCATGGCTAGGGGCTGAATTATTTCCTGGCATTATCTGTCCACTTGACCAACTATTAGGCAAGAACGCAAACTTTTGAAAAATCAGAGTGACAGACTTCAAAGAAGCGCTTTGCTATTGTAACCAGCTTACAGCAGGCTTTGTAAAGAACGTATTTTGAAAGTTTTAGCTCATTTGGATAAAAGGCTGATTTTATACAATTTTTTGAAAAGAGGTCCGTGATTTCACAACAGGGTAAAATGTAATTCAAAATGGCCGACTTCCGGTGGGGTTTAGACCATGGCTCCAAGAGGCTTTTAGTTAGGGCCTGATGAGATTGAAATGTGTTCAAAGTTTCAATATTGTTGGACTAAAAACGGCTTGGGGCTGGTGGTTTGAAGTTTGTTAGTTCTAGGGGGCGCTGTAGGGAAATTAAGTCCTGCCCACAAAATATTGCTCTGGATTCCTGTTGGGAGTTGGACTAGGATCATCTCTTGTTATTTTGGTGCAGATCTGATTATTAATGAGGAAATGAGAGCCAATCGTATTTTCATGGCGAAACGCCTCACTTCGCCATGGCGCCACGGCAACACCATTTAACTCAGACTCTCTGTGCTTTAAACGAAGTTAGACCAACATGTTTTCTATCATCTGACAAAGTTTCAAGGTGCTGGTGTTTAAAATGAGTGAAAGGGACCCTCCCAAATGAAAAAAGTAACTTTCTTCCCTTAGGGGGCGGGGCTTAGATGATGTCATCATTTGACCATCCAGTATGGTCAAGCACCCAAAGGGGCTCCTTACTGCCAATCTTGGTTTGATTTGAATTTTTTTTGTAAAAGTTATTCAACTTTGAAATTCTTCAAAAGTAGCCTAACTTTGGGGCCCCTGGGGACCCCTTAAACATGCTCAAAAACGAAAACCTTTGATAACTTTTAATCTCCAATGCCTTAACTGCAAAATGACCGAGTTTGAAGCCGATAGCTCATTATCCCTAGGAGGAGTTCGTTAAAGTTCGACATGAGCGAAAATGAAAAATGGCCAAAAATCGCACTTTGACCCAAAATGGCTGACTTCCTGTGGGTTTTAGGGCATACCTCCAAGAGACTTTTTTTCATGATTTGATGAGATCTACCAGTGTGCCAAAATTCAAATCTCTGGGACTTACAGTTTCCCCCAACTCACGTTAGGTGGCGCTGTGGCGTAATTTGGGGTCGGCCATTTTGGATTCCATTATAGACCGGCTATTTCACGCGGGGGACAATTTACTGCCACGTTTTCCTGAGTTTTTGAATATGCGAAGTCCCCGTAAAATGCGTTCGAAATGCCAAAAGAACCGCAATAATAATAATAATTAAAACCGCGAGCGGTATTGACGGCCCTCGCAGCTCAGCGCCGCTCGGCCTATTGCGACCGCGGGAGCCAAGCGACCGCCGCCCCCTTGCACCTTCCCAGCCAGCGGAAAAAGCTTCACGCTTCACCTCTGGACCAGCCGGAGACAACCACAGCGTTGGTCAGGAAAGGGTTAAACTAGGGATAAAAGTTAATATCTGGGGATGAATCTCATCTGTCAGATAGATGCTGTGGCCATCTCAGTTAATGTGTCAAAAGTATATATTCAAAAGATGGAGTAACAGCACCGCCAAAATCCAAGGCGGTACTACACCCTACTCAAAACAAAAACAAAAAATCATTAAAAATCCATAGTTTGCAATAAAATCCCGAAAAAAATCGCAAATGTCAAGGAACACATCTTGCATGTCCTAGATTTTTTTTAGATGATTTATTAAATAATTTAAAGAAAGAAAAATCTTTAAACGTGAATGCCTTATACTGCGGCAGTTGAAAACCTCATAAGATGCTCAAACATGCATAGATTTACGCCAAACTTGGCAGTCTTTTCTATAATCAAAGGATAAATAAATGTTCCAAATTTGGCTAGGATTGCTATAAAACTTTTTGCGATACAACAATTTCCTGTTAACACAAACTTTTGAAAAATCAGAGTGACAGACTTTAAAGAAGCGCTTTGCTATTGTAACCAGCTTACAGCAGGCTTTGTAAAGAACGTATTTTGAAAGTATTAGCTCATTTGGATAAAAGGCTGATTTTATAAAATTTTTTGAAAAGAGGTCCGTGATTTCACAACAGGTCGAAATGTAATTCAAAATGGCCGACTCTACTCAAAACAAAAAAATCATTAAAAATCCATAGTTTGCAATAAAATCCCGAAAAAAATCTCAAATGTCAAGGAACACATCTTGCATGTCCTAGATTTTTTTTAGGTGATTTATTAAATAATTTAAAGAAAGAAAAATCTTTAAACTTGAATGCCATATACTGCGGCAGTTGAAAACCCCATAAGATGCTCAAACATGCATAGATTCACGCCAAACTTGGCAGTCTTTTCTATAATCAAAGGATAAATAACTGTACCAAATTTGGCTAGGATTGCTATAAAACTTTTTTAGATACAACAATTTCCTGTTAACACAAACTTGTGAAAAATCAGAGTGACGGACTTTAAAGAAGCGCTTTGCTATTGTAACCAGCTTACAGCAGGCTTTGTAAAGAACGTATTTTGAAAGTATTAGCTCATTTGGATAAAAGGCTGATTTTATACAATTTTTTGAAAAGAGGTCAGTGATTTCACAACAGGGTAAAATGTAATTCAAAATGGCCGACTTCCGGTGGGGTTTAGACCATGGCTCCAAGAGGCTTTTAGTTAGGGCCTGATGAGATGCAAATGTGTTCAAAGTTTCAATTTTGTTGGACTAAAAACGGCTTGGGGCTGGTGGTTTGAAGTTTGTTAGTTCTAGGGGGCGCTGTATTGAAATTAAGTCCTGCCCACAAAATATTGCTCTTGATTCCTGTTTGGAGTTGGACTAGGATTATCTCTTGTGATTTTTGTGCAGATCTGATTATTAATGAGGAAATGAGAGCCAATCGTATTTTCATGGCGAAACGCCTCACTTCGCCATGGCGCCACGGCAACACCCCTGAGACCCTGCCTTGTTGCCGGCCCCACGGCCGGCCACCTGAGACTCTGCCTAGCCTTCGGGTCGGCGACCGGTCTTCAAAGACCCAGCTCCGTCCCCGGCCCCGCGGCCGGTCTCCAGAGCGTCAGCCTAGCTGCAGGCCCCACGGCCGGCCACCTGAGACCCGGCCTAGTAAATCGTCAGACTTTCTTTGCTTTCATCCACTTTAAGTGGGTCGTTTTTTGTTCTGGACTCAGTTTTTGTTTTTTGCCCTCCTTGCCTAGTTCCCCCTCCGCCCACCCTGGGTGGGTTGTTTTTGGACTCTTTTTTCGTATTTTCTTGCCCTCCTTGCCTGGTGCCCCCTCCACCCACCCTGGTTGGGTTGTTTTTTTTCTTTTTCATGGACTATTCTGGTGCGTCTTGTATCCGCCCTTGAGGGGGGGTACTGTTGGGATCCGGAGGCTTGCCCACCAGAGAGCGCCAAGGATCCCTTCCTGGGGGTTTGTTTTTCTGTTGGTTTCTGGGTTCTGTCTGCCTTTCTCCTCCAGAGGGCGTCCTGGGTCTCCTGAAGCTGGAACTGACTTCACCAGCTGTTCCTCATTTGCTCATCAGGAGACCAGCATATAAGCAGTGGCAGCGCAACACTCCAGTGCCAGAGTGTTAAGCCAGTTTGGGTTAGCAAGCCTGAGCCAACCAACCTGTTTGATTACCAGTCCCCCTTGATTCCTGAACCTGAACCTAACCAGTTTTGTCCTCTCTGCTTCTTAGGAAGAACCTGACTGAATCCTGGAACTCTGGAAGAGAGTTCTTTCATCTGCTACAACCTGTTTGCTCTCAGGAGAGCATTGGATGATCAACTGGTCAGAACCTGCCTGCCCGCTCTCAAGAAGAGAATTGGGGAAACCTCTGATCTGAACACTTGAAAGTCTGAAGTCAAGCCCTGCCACTGTCAAGCTCTCTGCTCACCTTCAGCCTCTGGACCCTCCTGGTTCCCTCCCTCTGCCGCTCAGCCTGAACCACAGAACAGGTACAGATCCTGCATTATTCCACAAACAACTGAACCTGGATCTCAGCTAACCGAACTGTCCCTTTCTGCAGAGAACCCTGTTGTGACGCATGTGGCCACCCAATAATAATAATACGCAGAATAAATATGTGCCATTGTAGTAGGTGGGCCATGCCTTCGGCATGTGGCCCCCCAATAATAATAATACGCAGAATAAATATGTGCAATAGTAGTAGGTGGGCCATGCCTTCGGCATGTGGCCCCCCAATAATACGCAGAATAAATATGTGAGATAGTAGTAGGTGGGCCATGCCTTCGGCATGTGGCCCCCCAATAATACGCGGAATAAATATCTGATATAGTAGTAGGTGGGCCATGCCTTCGGCATGTGGCCCCCCAATAATAATACGCGGAATAAATATCTGAGATAGTAGTAGGTGGGCCATGCCTTCGGCATGTGGCCCCCCAATAATACGCGGAATAAATATGTGAGATAGTAGTAGGTGGGCCATGCCTTCGGCATGTGAACCCCAAATAATACGCAGAATAAATATGTGCAATAGTAGTAGGTGGGCCATGCCTTCGGCATGTGGCCCCCCAATAATAATACGCGGAATAAATATGAGCGATAGTAGTAGGTGGGCCATGCCTTCGGCATGTGGCCCCCCAAAAAGCTGTTTCGGAGAAACAGCAAGTGGGAATGCTTTTGCTGAATTGAAAAAGCTGAAATTAACTGCATAACATATGAAAATGTGATAGGAAGTCATCACAAACTTCAAACTGCAGAAAACAATTGAATCATCTGAAGATTTTGTAGGATAGAATCATTTGGCAGTAAAATGGCAGAAACAAACTCATCTTAAAAGCTGCACAGCCAAACCATACACGATATCAAAAAAGTTCTTGAATGTGGGCGCTAGAAGGGTCTTAATATAATGTCTCTCAAGTTTCTAGAAAAATGTATAAAGAAATTTTGAAGGGGGCCACCTACTGCCCAGCAAAATGTCAGGCTTGTTATGAATTAGCAGCAAACAGAAAAACTTAATTCCTGTGCAGAAACAGAGCAGAATGAAGCCAAATTTCTCAGCATAGGCTGAAAGGTATTAAATTAGCTGAATCAGAAAATAAATTACAAAGAAAAACTTGAATCTTATCTGGTTGAAGAAAAAATGAGTAGCTCAAGGATGGGAAGTAAAATGTTGAGGAAGATGGTATTGAATAAGTATCAAAATTTAGAAATTGTGGAAATGTCAAGACTTGGCAAAAAAATTTGAAATGATTTAAAATGTGTTGGTTGATCAGCATAAAGAAAACAGCGTCATCCTTAGAGGATTGAAAATCTACAAACCTATGTGCAAGACCGACCATGACAAGCAGAGAAAGGACTGAGAGAGAAGCTTATAGAAAGAGAGCTAATACCACTTAAGGAGCTGAATTTATAAAAAAATTTAACCTGCATGTTACGAGCCGCTGTGTTGATGACAGCACCGTGGGCAGGCTTAGGCTGCATGTTACGAGGTTAGCAGATGCTTTATTACAGTGTAAATCTTAGAACCTGATTAAGAAATATGCACTGAGGTGTGTTGTCAACAGGCCTTCGTAGTGTTTTATGAAGAAATTGGTTGAGTTTGGGTCATAGCTATGAGCCATATGGCACAATGAATGAGTGTATGTAAGGAAGAGGCTTTTATTTTGTAGAGTCCCTTTAGTCTTATTTCGAAAGTCTATCATGGATGTGTGTCAAGGGAAGGGTCATGCCCAGCAGTGATATAGAATCCATTTCTAAATATGAAATCATTGGTTTTCCATGTTATTGGGTGAATAGATGCTGTATTAGAGCATAAATGGGAGACTTTTATTGTGAAATTTGCTCTGGGGTATGTTTTGAAAAGGTCCCTAGAGTGTAATAGAAACAAGCTGGTAGAGTTTGGGTCAAAATGCTGAGCCATTTGCATCAATTAATACGCAAGTATAATATAGAGGCTTTTATTGTGTAGGGTCACTGGAGTCTTATTTTGAAGGTCTAGCAGGGTTGTGTGTTGAGAAAAGGGTCAGACCCAACAGTGATACTTGATGACTTTTCAATCGTTAAATCACTCTTTTCCCTTGTTATTAGGGCAGTAGATAAAGTGGCAATGGGAGGCTTTTATTTTGAAATTTTCTGTGGGGTGTGTTTTGAAAAGCCCCCTAGAGTCTCATTTTTAAAAAAGTGGTTGAGTTTGGGTCATAATGTTAGGCCATATGCTGGGAAAAAATATGAGTTTAATGTAGGGGCTTTTATTTTGAAGGGTCCCCGGAGTCTTATTTTGAAAGTCTATCAGGGTTGCGTGTGAAGGGAAGGCCCATGGCCAGTAGTCATATTGTATCCATTTCCAAATGTTAAATCAGTGTTGTCTCCCTCCATTAGATTAAAATGTGCTGTTTAAAGTGGCAGAGGTAAAATCTCTTTGAAGCTCGGTTACCTTGACAACGCTTAACGAGCCTGTCAGTGACAGAGAGAAACACGTTCCTTTCCTCTCAGGCTATTTTGAATGGGAATATCAGCTCCGAACAAACAAGTGCTGAAGACAAACCGTAAATGGTATCTAAAAAATTCTTTCAGTCTAAGCGACCGCTATCCTTTGTCTCCAATTGGAGTAACTTTCATGGCTGTAGCTCATTCACAGCCTTAATGGGAAGGAGAAATATAAAGGTTTGTAAATCCTGCTGGTCTCATTAAATAACATGGAGTTCCATGGTAGAGCTGAGCTGTCAAAAGCAAAACTTTCCCTCCGAACAAACGAGTGTTGAGCCAAAACCGTAAAAGGTATTCAAAAAATTATTTCACTGTTGGTGTCAGCCATCCTTCGGCTTCGATTGTGCCAACTTTCATGTTTCTACTAAAAACTATTTGGCCACGGTGAAGATGTAAAAATTTGCATTTTCTGAGTTTAAGGATTTTTCTCAGAATCAGCGTTTTCCTATGCCCGAACAAGTCAGCTAAACAGCTAAACCATAAATGATATTGAAGAAATTCCTTCAATATGAGTGCTAGAAGGTTCTGAAGATGTTGTATACCAAGTTTCATGTTAGTACATCAAATAGTTAATAAATGGGAGCGATATGAAAATATGTATCGTTTTGGATTTTGTGATTTTTGGAAAATCTCTCATTGGATTTCTATTGGGGAAGTGTGGACTTCTTCATGGTCTGGGCCAAACTGTCGGAAAACCGTAAACACCACACAAATGAGGGTTATATTTCCTGAATCATGACAAAAATCCCTACGTTTTGATGTATAATTTATTTCAATTTAGTGAAAAATGAGGGAGTGAGAAGAATTTGTTCGAAAAAACCAGAACAGCTCAAAAGCTAGAGCACGCACTCTAGCAGTTGAAGAATTCCGTCCATAGACTTCCATTATAAATCTGAAAATCTTAAAATTTTCTTTTAAAGTTTGAAGCTTCACTGAAGCAAAACTGTAAAAGTTAGCAAAAAGCTGAGTTAAACAGTAATAGCAGAAAGATACGGAAACATTTTAAAAGTTGAATGGTGTTTCTAGCTGAAAGTATGCTGAAGTAGTTAAAGGTCGAAGATGATAAAGTTTTAGCTGAATTTGCTGAAATCTAAGAATTCTACATGCATTTCAATGGGACAAAAAAGAACGCAGAAAAGCAGAATATCGCGTAAACTACAAAAAATATCTTTACCAAAAGACATAGCACAATTCTCCTGAACAAGCTGAACGTTTTGATACCAAAATTGTTGAAATTGTTTGAAAACTGCGGGACTAGTTAGAGTCAGAAAAATTTAAAGTGAACATCAATAAGTGGGAATGCATAACCATTCCCACTTGATAATAATACGCAGAATAAATATGTGCAATAGTAGTAGGTGGGCCATGCCTTCGGCATGTGGCCCCCCAATAATAATACGCGGAATAAATATGTGAGATAGTAGTAGGTGGGCCATGCCTTCGGCATGTGGCCCCCCAATAATACACAGAATAAATATGTGCAATAGTAGTAGGTGGGCCATGCCTTCGGCATGTGGCCCCCCAATAATAATAATACGCGGAATAAATATCTGAGATAGTAGTAGGTGGGCCATGCCTTTGGCATGTGGCCCCCCAATAATAATACGCGGAATAAATATCTGAGATAGTTGTAGGTGGGCCATGCCTTCGGCATGTGGCCCCCCAATAATACGCGGAATAAATATCTGAGATAGTAGTAGGTGGGCCATGCCTTCGGCATGTGGCCCCCCAATAATAATACGCGGAATAAATATGAGCGATAGTAGCAGGTGGGCCATGCCTTCGGCATGTGGCCCCCAATAATAATAATACGCGGAATAAATATGAGCGATAGTAGTAGGTGGGCCATGCCTTCGGCATGTGGCCCCCCAATAATACGCGGAATAAATATGTGAGATAGTAGTAGGTGGGCCATGCCTTCGGCATGTGGCCCCCCAATAATAATAATACGCAGAATAAATATGTGAGATAGTAGTAGGTGGGCCATGCCTTCGGCATGTGGCCCCCCGATTAAAAAATATATATATAAAATGAAAATATAAAATAAAAATAATAAAAGCTGTATCATTAAACATCTAAGGGGGACCAAAAGTTTTGCTAAAAAGAAATGTTTTAAGGCCTTTTTTAAAACACTCAGTGGACTGAGGTGCCCTCAAGGTGTCAGGTAGGGAATTCCACAGATGTGGGACAGCAGCACAAAATGCTCTATCACCCAATGTCCTGAGTCTGGTTCTGGGAATGTGGAGCAGGTTTGAGTGAGTGGAGCGAAGGGAGCGGGACGTGTTCTGTGGCCTGATAAGTTCTTTGAGCTAGGGGGGGGGGCATGTCCATGGAGGCATTGATGTGTGAGGAGGGAGACCTTGTATTCTATCCTGGTGGGGATGGCAAATGCCACACATACCTTGGCAATAGTGCACACTGTTACTTTCATTGTACCCTTTGCAAAACAGCTTTTGATGCCAACAGAAGTTTATAAATTGGCTTCTACTTTCTGGTAATTCCTCTTCATGATTAAACAGCTTCTGCAAGAACATGATGTCAGCCTTACAGAAAAAATGAAATCCTTTGTTGTTTTAACTGATATACAGTCTGAAGATGAAGTTGAAAGCCTTTATTGTCATTGTACACAATACAATGAGATTTGGAGAGCAGCTCCGTAAAAGTGCACACATAAATAACACATACACACATATACAATACATTAGTGCAATTCTGAACTGGTGAACAATATCAGAAATTGTTGGCCAATGGAGGTCTTGGAAAAGATGATTTGACTCTAATTTGGAATTGTGATGATGCACCAGTGTTCAAAAGCTCAAAATGAATTTGGCCAATTCAGTCCCAGACAATTGAACTGGAACCTGACGTAAGATAAAGGCACATTTTGATGTCAGCATTATGGTTCGGGCCAGTTAAACCATCAATGATGACCTTGCTCACGCCATTTTTTGAAGAAGCTGCAAAATTAGAGACTGGTGGTATTGCCTGGCATGACAGAAAGGGACACAGTCATGTGTCCAAAGTGTTTGTGCTGATTTGTTCCTTTGATTCTGTGGCTCGTCCATTTCTTCTCAACACTAAACAGTTCAACGGCTTTTACGGCTGTGATTTTTGCTTGCACAGAGGAGGTAAAACTTATCCATAATGAACCCCCGCTTAGAAATGAGAGGGATCATTTCAGTCATGCAATGTCCGGTACAACTGATGAGCCGGTGTATGGTGTCAAGGGGCCATCTCCTTTAATGAAACTCCAACACTTCCAAATGATAAATGGCTTCATTCCTGACTACCAGCACAGTGTGTGTCTTGGAATCACTTGGCAGCTCTCTACACTTTGGTTTGATTCATCAAAAAAAAATTCACCCTGGTTTATAGGTAAGGAAATTGATGAAGTTGACAGGCGACTTGCAAAAATAAAACCACCTGTTTAAATTACGGAAGTGAACGGAAGTTCTGGAAAGATTCAGAGTGGCGTGCATTCCTCCTTTTCTATTCTCTACCGATATTGAAAGGCATACTCCCTGCAAACCATCTGTTCCTACTTGTGTTTGGCATATATACATTATTGCAGGATACCGTGAAGACCAAAAGCATTTTGGTCGCAGAGCTAGCTCTAAAAAAAATTTTGGTTGTGTTCCAAAGACTGTATGGGAAAAATAACTTGACATAAATATCCACTTGCTAACACACACTGCTCAAAGTGTCAAACAATGGGGGCCATTGTAGGCTACATCAATGTTTTCATTTGAATCAAATATGGGCACTCTGCTGAAGTCTTTTAATGGAACACAGTATGCCCCCTCACAAATAGTCAGAACATTTCTGTTGTGGAGAGAATTACCAGAAAGAACACTATCCTTCCAGAAAATGAAAAGGTTAAATCTTTTTTGAGGAACTTTACCTTCATAAAAGAAAAACAGAAAACTATAAAGTTATAACTGAAAGTGTCAGGGGTTTTGGTAATCCAACATTGCAAAAATGTATTAAAACTTTATATAGGCTAGCAATTGCAAAGCTGTGTGGAAATCTAAGCAACTGCTTCTGGTCTTAGAGCGGTTTTTCGGTTAATGGAGTTCTATACCATAGTAAAAAGTACGACAGATTGAAAAAGAGATACAACAGTGCTGTATGCTTAAAAGATGGAACACTTTGCATAATTAATGACTTGGTTATTTTTAAACAAACATGTTCACATCAAATTTCTGCTTTGTGTTCTTGTGCCAAACTATGTTGTGTTTTAGTTAAAGTACTTGCTAAATTAGAGAGACCTGTATGGAAAGATTCATAGATCAATATGCAAAGTACTGTCTTATTTGAGGTTAAAAAAACTGAAACTGTTAATGCTGTGTGAAATGAAATAATTCTAAGCAATTGTGTTCTTGTTGAAAGAGATAATGCTGTGTACATAACACCATTGCCAAATGCTTGTGAAAGAGATTAAAACCTGACAAATAAAGTCAATCAAATGTTTCCCTGTTTCTGTGTATGTTTTAAGTTTGACAAAGTTAAATCGATTAAATACAAATCAATTTACTGTAAACTTTACTTTGCTTTTAAGCACCAGCACTATATGATCCTGAATATGAAAGTTTAAAACAGGGTTGATACCTGAACGCAAAGTGTAGTAAAAAATACAAATGTACGCATGAGTCAATTACTTCATCTTTCATTCTATAATGGATCAGGAAATGTAGTATCAGTAGTTTGTGGAAGAAGAAAAAAACATAACATAGTACAAGTACAAGACTCAGTATTAAAGTATGGACATAGTATTGATTTATTTACTCTATTTATTTACTTTTTATACTTCTCAGTGTAAGTAAAGTACACTTGACTATATTTTTGTTAAGTATATGAAGTATTGTTTAGAATAAGTAAACTTTGGGTGCACTGCCTGATTTTAAGTATGAAATTAGTACAATTTTGGTATACTTGACTAAACTAGTTTTTGCTAAGGGGTGCTTTTTAGATTGAGATTTCAATTTGGTTTCTCAACCTGAAACAGACAAACCATTAATGATAGAGCTATGATCTTTTCGGGCAATCATTTTGACCTGAAAACTAACAATATAAAGTATATATGAGAAGATATTTTTGGTTCCAAGCTTCAAATCAGAAGTTTAGGAACTATAGCCAAACTGCACTTTTCAGATTGAGAGGAGTTCAATTTGGCTTCTCTAGCTGAAACAGACAAACCGTTAATGATACAGCCATGATCTTTTCTGGCAATCATTTTCACCTGAAAACTAACAATATAAAGTAGATTTGAGCACATATTTTTGGTTCCAAGCTTCAAATCCAAAGTTGAGGCCAAAATGCACTTTTCAGATTGAGAGGAGCTCAGTTTGGCTTCTCTACCTGAAACAAACTGTTAATGATACAGCCATGATCTTTTCTTTCAATGATTTTGAACTCAAAACTAACAATATAAAGTACATTCGCGCAGATATTTTTGGTTCCAAGCTTAAAATCAGAAGTTCAGGCCATAATGCGCTTTTCAGATTGAGAGGAGCTCAATTTGGCTTCTCTACCTGAAATAGACAAACCGTTATTGATACAGCCATGATCTTTTCTGGCAATCATTTTCACCTGAAAACTAACAATATAAAGTAGATTTGAGCACATATTTTTGGTTCCAAGCTTCAAATCCAAAGTTGAGGCCAAAATGCACTTTTCAGATTGAGAGGAGCTCAGTTTGGCTTCTCTACCTGAAACAAACTGTTAATGATACAGCCATGATCTTTTCTGTCAATGATTTTGAACTGAAAACTAACAATATAAAGTACATTCGCGCAGATATTTTTGGTTCCAAGCTTAAAATCAGAAGTTCAGGCCATAATGCGCTTTTCAGATTGAGAGGAGCTCAATTTGGCTTCTCTACCTGAAATAGACAAACCGTTAATGATACAGCCATGATCTTTTCTGGCAATCATTTTGACTTGAAAACTAACAATATAAAGTAGATTTGAGCAGATAATTTAGGTTCAAGCTTAAAATCAGAAGTTGAGGCCAAAATGCGCTTTTCAGATTAAGAGGAGCTCAATTTGGCTTCTCTACCTGAAACAGACAAACCGCGAATGATACAGCCATGATCTTTTCTGGCAATCATTTTCACCTGAAAACTAACAATATAAAGTAGATTTGAGCAGATATTTTTGGTTACAAGCTTCAAATCAGAAATTGAGGGACTATAGTCAAAATGCGCTTTTCACATTGAGAGGAGCTCAATTTGGCTTCTCTACTTGAAACAGACAAATCATTAATGATACAGCCATGATCTTTTCTGACAATCATTTTGACCTGAAAACTAACAATATAAAGTACATTCGAGCAGATATTTTTGGTTCCAAGCTTAAAATTAGAAGTTGAGGCTAAAATGCGCTTTTCAGATTGAGAGGAGCTCAATTTGGCTTCTCTACCTGAAACAGACAAACTGTTAATAATACAGCCATGATCTTTTCTGGCAATCATTTTGACCTGAAAACTAACAATATAAAGTACATTCGTGCAAATATTTTTGGTTCCAAGCTTAAAATTAGAAGTTGAGGCCAAAATGCGCTTTTCAGATTGAGAGGAGCTCAATTTGGCTTCTCTACCTGAAATAGACAAACCGTTAATGATACAGCCATGATCTTTTCTGGCAATCATTTTGACCTGAAAACTAACAATATAAAGTAGATTTGAGCAGATAATTTAGGTTCAAGCTTAAAATCAGAAGTTGAGGCCAAAATGCGCTTTTCAGATTAAGAGGAGCTCAATTTGGCTTCTCTACCTGAAACAGACAAACCGCGAATGATACAGCCATGATCTTTTCTGGCAATCATTTTCACCTGAAAACTAACAATATAAAGTAGATTTGAGCAGATATTTTTGGTTACAAGCTTCAAATCAGAAATTGAGGGACTATAGTCAAAATGCGCTTTTCACATTGAGAGGAGCTCAATTTGGCTTCTCTACTTGAAACAGACAAATCATTAATGATACAGCCATGATCTTTTCTGACAATCATTTTGACCTGAAAACTAACAATATAAAGTACATTCCAGCAGATATTTTTGGTTCCAAGCTTAAAATTAGAAGTTGAGGCTAAAATGCGCTTTTCAGATTGAGAGGAGCTCAATTTGGCTTCTCTACCTGAAACAGACAAACTGTTAATAATACAGCCATGATCTTTTCTGGCAATCATTTTGACCTGAAAACTAACAATATAAAGTACATTCGTGCAAATATTTTTGGTTCCAAGCTTAAAATTAGAAGTTGAGGCCAAAATGCGCTTTTCAGATTGAGAGGAGCTCAATTTGGCTTCTCTACCTGAAATAGACAAACCGTTAATGATACAGCCATGATCTTTTCTGGCAATCATTTTGACCTGAAAACTAACAATATAAAGTAGATTTGAGCAGATAATTTAGGTTCAAGCTTAAAATCAAAAGTTGAGGCCAAAATGCACTTTTCAGAATAAGAGGAGCTCAATTTGGCTTCTCTACCTGAAACAGACAAACCGCGAATGATACAGCCATGATCTTTTCTGGCAATCGTCTAGAGCTGAAAACTAACAATATAAAGTAGATTTGAGGAGATTTTTTTGGTTCCAAGCTTCAAATCAGAAGGTTGAGGTCAAAATGCTCTTTTTACAGTGAGATAATGTCATGTTGGCCTCTGGAGTTGTAACAGACAAACCATTAATGATACAGCCATGATCTTTTCTGGCAATCATCTAGAGCTGAAAACTAACAATATAAAGTAGATTTGAGCAGATGTTTTTGGTTCCAAGCTTCAAATCAGAAGGTTGAGGCCAAAACGCTCTTTTCACAGTGAGATAATGCCATTTTGGCCTCTGGAGTTGTAACAGACAAACCATTAATGATACAGCCATGATCTTTTCTGGCAATCATCTAGAGCTGAAAGCTAACAATATAAAGTAGATTTGAGCAGATGTTTTTGGTTCCAAGCTTCAAATCAGAAGGTTGAGGCCAAAACACTCTTTTCACAGTTAGATAATGCCATTTTGGCCTCTGGAGTTGTAACAGACAAACCGTTAATGATACAGCCATGATCTTTTCTGGCAATCATTTTGACCTGAAAACTAACAATATAAAGTAGATTTGAGCAGATAATTTAGGTTCAAGCTTAAAATCAGAAGTTGAGGCCAAAATGCACTTTTCAGAATAAGAGGAGCTCAATTTGGCTTCTCTACCTGAAACAGACAAACCGCGAATGATACAGCCATGATCTTTTCTGGCAATCATCTAGAGCTGAAAACTAACAATATAAAGTAGATTTGAGCAGATGTTTTGGGTTCCAAGCTTCAAATCAGAAGGTTGAGGCCAAAACGCTCTTTTCACAGTGAGATAATGCCATTTTGGCCTCTGGAGTTGTAACAGACAAACCATTAATGATACAGCCATGATCTTTTCTGGCAATCATCTAGAGCTGAAAACTAACAAAATAAAGTAGATTTGAGCAGATGTTTTTGGTTCCAAGCTTCAAATCAGAAGGTTGAGGCCAAAACGCTCTTTTCACAGTGAGATAAGGCCATTTTGGCCTCTGGAGTTGTAACAGATATACCATTAATGATACAGTCATGATCTTTTCTGGCAATCATCTAGAGCTGAAAACTAACAATATAAAGTAGATTTGAGCAGATGTTTTTGGTTCCAAGCTTCAAATCAGAAGGTTGAGGCCAAAACACTCTTTTCACAGTGAGATAATGCCATTTTGGCCTCTGGAGTTGTAACAGACAAACCATTAATGATACAGCCATGATCTTTTCTGGCAATCATCTAGAGCTGAAAACTAACAATATAAAGTAGATTTGAGCAGATGTTTTTGGTTCCAAGCTTCAAATCAGAAGGTTGAGGCCAAAACGCTCTTTTTACAGTGAGATAATGTCATGTTGGCCTCTGGAGTTGTAACAGACAAACCATTAATGATACAGCCATGATCTTTTCTGGCAATCATCTAGAGCTGAAAACTAACAATATAAAGTAGATTTGAGCAGATGTTTTGGGTTCCAAGCTTCAAATCAGAAGGTTGAGGCCAAAACGCTCTTTTCACAGTGAGGTAATGCCATTTTGGCCTCTGGAGTTGTAACAGACAAACCATTAATGATACAGCCATGATCTTTTCTGGCAATCATCTAGAGCTGAAAACTAACAAAATAAAGTAGATTTGAGCAGATGTTTTTGGTTCCAAGCTTCAAATCAGAAGGTTGAGGCCAAAACGCTCTTTTCACAGTGAGATAAGGCCATTTTGGGCTCTGGGGTTGTAACAGATATACCATTAATGATACAGCCATGATCTTTTCTGGCAATCATCTAGGGCTGAAAACTAACAATATAAAGTAGATTTGAGCAGATGTTTTTGGTTCCAAGCTTCAAATCAGAAGGTTGAGGCCAAAACACTCTTTTCACAGTGAGATAATGCCATTTTGGCCTCTGGAGTTGTAACAGACAAACCATTAATGATACAGCCATGATCTTTTCTGGCAATCATCTAGAGCTGAAAACTAACAATATAAAGTAGATTTGAGCAGATGTTTTTGGTTCCAAGCTTCAAATCAGAAGGTTGAGCCCAAAACGCTCTTTTTACAGTGAGATAATGTCATGTTGGCCTCTGGAGTTGTAACAGACAAACCATTAATGATACAGCCATGATCTTTTCTGGCAATCAGCTAGAGCTGAAAACTAACAATATAAAGTAGATTTGAGCAGATGTTTTTGGTTCCAAGCTTCTAATCAGAAGGTTGAGGCCAAAACGCTCTTTTCACAGTGAGATAATGCCATTTTGGCCTCTGGAGTTGTAACAGACAAACCATTAATGATACAGCCATGATCTTTTCTGGCAATCATCTAGAGCTGAAAACTAACAAAATAAAGTAGATTTGAGCAGATGTTTTTGGTTCCAAGCTTCAAATCAGAAGTTGAGGCCAAAACGCTCTTTTTACAGTGAGATAATGTCATGTTGGCCTCTGGAGTTGTAACAGACAAACCATTAATGATACAGCCATGATCTTTTCTGGCAATCATCTAGAGCTGAAAACTAACAATATAAAGTAGATTTGAGCAGATGTTTTTGGTTCCAAGCTTCTAATCAGAAGGTTGAGGCCAAAACGCTCTTTTCACAGTGAGATAATGCCATTTTGGCCTCTGGAGTTGTAACAGACAAACCATTAATGATACAGCCATGATCGTTTCTGGCAATCATCTAGAGCTGAAAACTAACAATATAAAGTAGATTTGAGCAGATGTTTTTGGTTCCAAGCTTCAAATCAGAAGTTGAGGCCAAAACGCTCTTTTTACAGTGAGATAATGCCATTTTGGCCCCTGGAGTTGTAACAGACAAACCATTAATGATACAGCCATGATCTTTTCTGGCAATCATCTAGAGCTGAAAACTAACAATATAAAGCAGATTTGAGCAGATGTTTTTGGTTCCAAGCTTCAAATCAGAAGTTGAGGCCAAAACGCTCTTTTTACAGTGAGATAAGGCCATTTTGGCCTCTGGAGTTGTAACAGACAAACCATTAATGATACAGCCATGATCTTTTCTGGCAATCATCTAGAGCTGAAAACTAACAATATAAAGTAGATTTGAGCACATGTTTTTGGTTCCAAGCTTCTAATCAGAAGGTTGAGGCCAAAACGCTCTTTTCACAGTGAGATAATGCCATTTTGGCCTCTGGAGTTGTAACAGACAAACCATTAATGATACAGCCATGATCTTTTCTGGCAATCATCTAGAGCTGAAAACTAACAATATAAAGTAGATTTGAGCAGATGTTTTTGGTTCCAAGCTTCAAATCAGAAGTTGAGGCCAAAACGCTCTTTTTACAGTGAGATAATGCCATTTTGGCCTCTGGAGTTGTAACAGACAAACCATTAATGATACAGCCATGATCTTTTCTGGCAATCATCTAGAGCTGAAAACTAACAATATAAAGCAGATTTGAGCAGATGTCTTTGGTTCCAAGCTTCAAATCAGAAGTTGAGGCCAAAACGCTCTTTTTACAGTGAGATAAGGCCATTTTGGCCTCTGGAGTTGTAACAGACAAACCATTAATGATACAGCCATGATCTTTTCTGGCAATCATCTAGAGCTGAAAACTAACAATATAAAGTAGATTTGAGCAGAGGTTTTTGGTTCCAAGCTTCAAATCAGAAGT